>CAUYUJ010019270.1:651053-653553 GCA_963575745.1 Prorocentrum cordatum
GGAAGAGGAGGAGGACGAAGAGGAGGAGGAGGAGGAGGATAAAAGGGGGAGGAAAAGGAGGAGGAGGAGGAAGAGGAGCAGGATGGGGAGGGGGAGCGCACGTAGCTCGGAAGCTCCGTGATATGCTCAGCCGCTGGCGCCGATGGCCAGCTCGGCAGTTCGCACTAGCCTCAGATGGGAGTCCACGCCGGCTGCGCATGACGGCGAGATTTGCACACAGCCTTCCGTTGATGATAAACAGGAAAACTAGAACAAGGACGCTGCGGGCCTCGAAACGGGCGAGGCCAGCCTCACAATCTCTTCCTCGCCAAGACCGAACCGAGCGAAGGGGACAGGCAGGGGGGGGAAGAGGGCGCGAGGGAGGGCGAGAAACTGGAGGAGGCGAGGGCAAGATATGCAATGAGGCCACCTGTCGCGTCCACCCTCACAGCCCACCAGACACCGGCGCTAGCCCAGGACGAGCATTCTCCCAGCGGCCACCCACCCCCAACTGGGGAGTTTCCAGGTGCGCCCAAACCCAGGCGGGTTGGGAGCGGGCCAAAAGAGGGCGCAGAGCGGCCCAGCGACGGACCAGCGAACCTCGGGGCGGGACGAACCTCTGGCAGCCAGGCCCTAACCCTTCGTCCAAGAGGGCGGGGAGAGCGCTGGGGAAGAGGGTGGAGGTTAAGGTCTAGGTTCCTAGCGTGCACGCGCTAGGGGGCGAGGGCGGCGGCTAGCGGCGGCAGCTTCCTGGATCTCGCGGCCTGCCGCTCTCGCCGCCATCAGATGCATCTCATTATTTAATTTGGGGCTGGGGTGGGCTCCCGGACACTGACTAAGTGCTAACATGTGGCCTGGGGGGGCTGCCACCGCGACGGGCTCCTGAGCTGTCTGGCGAATGGAACGCGCGTGCCGTGCACCGACGCATGCTCTCCAAACTCTCGCACCCACTGCTGCGCGCCGTCGAGTGTGATCCGCGCGAAACGCCATGCCGATGCCTAGGCCATGACCTGCATCGACTGGGGGCTGCGCCGCGGGATCCACCGGCCCTGGGCGCTGGGCGGCTCAGACGTCTGGGATGAGTTGGGGGGGCCCCATCAGTTCGTGGAGGACCCACACTTCTTCGCGCGCGACAGCGGGCGGGAGGGGGGGGGGCTGGGCGAGGCGAGAAAGCGCGGGCCGGACACAGGAGGTGCAATTCCTACTGGAAGCCTCACTGGGGGCTCTCGCGGCAGCTGCGGCCCGCGCCCCGAGGGGGAGCTCTGCGGTAGAGGGCTGCCGCTGCTGGGCCAGAGCGGCCCCAGGGCCGAACCGCATGCCCAACTATTCGGCTACGCCTCACGAGTCCTCTCAGAAGACGACTCAGATACCTGCTCCCGCAGCGGCACCACCATGCGCATTTCCCCATGCAGCGAAGGCGCGGCCAACGCGCTGGCCGCGTCGAAGACGGGGGCCGCGCCCGCGGCCTGCCGCAAAACAGGAAGCACTGCGCCAACGTCATCGGCGCACGCCCCCGCCACCCGTCGACCCTCTGGCGGCAGCGGGGCACGAGAGCCGCGCGGATGGCGCAGGAATGCGTCGAACGCGATCGCCCGCGGGGCGCCGCTGAGCGGGCGGCCCTGCGCCACTCCCGCCTAAGCGTGAAATATAAACTCGCCGGAATCGCCGACCCGCATCCAAGCTTGCGCACCATGCCAAAGCGCCGAGGTAGCACGCGGGGCGCCCCGTGACAGCGCGCGGGGCCCCAGGGCCGCTAGACGCCATGCCCGCCCCATCGACGGGAAGGCAGGTCGAACGTCGAACGACGGGAAGCGCGGCAATCGCGCGGCAACATTTTCACGCCCGTTTACCTGCCATCCTCGCCAACGCATCAAGATTCACCATGCGGGAAGTGAGCTCGCGGCCTCCCACGGAACCCCGTTTGGATCTTGCGACCGCAAGGCTCCGCAGCGGCCCGAAGCTGCAGGTTGACGACCGCCGCAACTGCCTTTGCGTTGGTGTTCTTCTGGGGCAGCGGCCGGGGCGCCCTCGCCGCGCCGAGCAGGTCATCAGGGCGCTTGCCCTTTGGAATGAAGCGCGCCAGGTGATGGGTGAAGCCCCGCGGCGGGCCTGCTCCACTGGGCGCCCCCCGCGCTGCAAGGCGGAGCGACTCAGCCGCTGCCTCGGGGGCGAGCTGGGCGCGATGCGGGGACCTGTCAGGGCCAGGGGCACTAGGCTTGCCACAGCAAAAACAGCGCGCCAGCGCCGCGCGAGCAGGTGGCCGCAGGTTGGGGGGCTCGCAGCCAGGGGGCGGACAGCCAAGTAAGTGTCAATGGCCGTCCGTGGCTGACAGGGCTTCGCCGCTGCCCCCTCGCCCCCTCGCCCAAGGCGGCCCGCGATGGCTCGCCGCGGTCGCGATCTCCAGCGCGGGGGCATGCCCCGCCCCCCCCGTCAGCGGCAAATGCGGCGCCGATGCCCCCGCCGACGTCAGACGGGGATTCCGCGTTGAAGACCAAACGCTTGAATTCGAACTGGATGGCGG
>CAUYUJ010019270.1:658553-663553 GCA_963575745.1 Prorocentrum cordatum
GGAGGAGATAAGGACACGTGACAAATGAGGGGGTGAACACGATGACGGTAAGGACGGGGCAGCGGACGGGGAGGGAACGGAGACCGAGGAGGAGGAGGAGGAGGAGGAGGAGGAGGAGGAGGATATTGCGGAAGGGGAGGGGAGGCGCGAGCAGGACGAGGGACATGATGAGGGGGACCACGACACACAAGACGAGAGGGAGCAGAGTGGAGAGAAGCACCAGGAGCTGCGAGGAAGGCCAGGCGGACAAGGAAGGGGACAATAGGGAGGGAAAGGTCGAGAACGAGAACAAGCTGGAGAGAGGGAGGCGAGAAGGGGAACGAGAAGTTGGTGGATGGCGGATGGAAGGCAGAGCATCGGCGGGATCATCGGCAGCAGGGGCAACAATGGCACGCGAGGAAGGAGGGGGGAACAACATTCAAAGGACGAGCTGCACGAGCAAGGTGAGGGGCTGGCAAGCGGAGGAGGAGGAGGAGGAGGAGCAGCAGCATGAGCAGGAGCAGGAGCAGGAGCTCAAGCGGGGCCGCGCGGGGCGCGGCCGCCCCCTGCGGGCCCTCCCTCCCCCGCTCCCCCCGCTCTCCCCTCCCTCAACTCCATGGCCATGGAGGTGGACGTCGACGTGCGGAGGCGGAGGCGGAGGCGGAGGCGGAGGCGGGGGTCCCCGCGGCGGCTGCCATGTGCCCGCTGGTGGCCGCCGGCGGCGGTCGGCGCCCTGTTCCCTCTCCTGTGCGGCGTCACCCTCGCCGCGGAGGAGGCCGTGGAGGTCGCGGCGCAGAAGCAGGTCAAGGGCAAGGCAGTCGACGAGATCTGCCAGGTGATCACGGAGAAGCCCCCCAACATCAAGTTCAACCCCGACTGCAAGACAGACGTCGAGGCCGTCTGGGACGCGGCGGTGGCCAAGTGCCCGCAGGCGCAGCTGACGCTGCCGAGCCCGGCGGACATCGAGAAGCTCATCTGCGAAGCCGCGTTGCAGAAGCAGGTCGAGGACAATGCCGTTGACGAGATCTGCCAGGTGATCACGGAGAAGCTCCCCAACATCAAGTTCAACCCCGACTGCAAGACAGACGTCGAGGCCGTCTGGGACGCGGCGGTGGCCAAGTGCCCGCAGGCGCAGCTGACGCTGCTGAGCCCGGCGGACATCGAGATGCTCATCTGCGAAGCCGCGTCGCAGAAGCAGGTCGAGGACAACGCCGTTGACGAGATCTGCCAGGTGATCACGGCGAAGCCCCCCAACATCAAGTTCAACCCCGACTGCAAGACAGACGTCGAGGCCGTCTGGGGCGCGGCGGTGGCCAAGTGCCCGCGGGCGCAGCTGACCCTGCCGAGCCCGGCGGACATGGAGAAGCTCATTTGCGAGGTCGCGTCGCAGAAGCAGGACGAGGACAAGGCCGTTGACGAGATCTGCCAGGTGATCACGGAGAAGTTCCCCAACATCAAGTTCAACCCCGACTGCAAGACAGACGTCGAGGCCGTCTGGGGCGCGGCGGTGGCCAAGTGCCCGCAGGCGCAGCTGACCCTGCCGAGCCCGGCGGACATGGAGAAGCTCATTTGCGAGGTCGCGTCGCAGAAGCAGGACGAGGACAAGGCCGTTGACGAGATCTGCCAGGTGATCACGGAGAAGTTCCCCAACATCAAGTTCAACCCCGACTGCAAGACAGACGTCGAGGCCGTCTGGGACGCGGCGGTGGCCAAGTGCCCACAGGCAGAGGTTGAGGAGGTCGAGGACAAGGGTGAGGAGAATATGGAGGAGGAGGAAGAGGAGGAGGAGGAGGAGGAGGTAGACGAAGAGGCTGAGGTCGAGGAGGTTGAGGAGGGGGCTGAGGAGGTTGAGGAAGAGGAATTGAGGGGGAGGAGGAGGGCAGGAGGAGGAGCAGAAGCAGGAGCAGGAGCAGGAGGAGGAGCAGTACCGGAGGAGCTAGCGGGCCCCCTGCCGCTCCCCGACGTGCCGACAGCAGCCTTGCGACTTTTCTGGCGGGCCCGCCGACCCGCCGAGGCGCATGCATGCTGCTGCTCGCGGTGTTGTTTTTGACGTCCGCTGCGTGGGAGGCATCCGGCCATGGGAGGCGGCATCCCGACGTTGAGGGTTATCGTACGGGCCCCGAGTCCTCGTTCATAAGCTTCCCGTTCCTGTACGTCTTGGGCCACTCGCTCTGGCTTCTCGCGTTCGCGGTGGTGGGCATCTTGGAATTGCTGGAATGCGTCCCCCGCCTGTCCAACGATGGCCGCGCCGGTGCCTGCACGCTGTGGGCCCACCTCGCGCGCCTCATCGGACAGTATGGTCGCGCCGCCCTCTGCCTCAGCGCATGCCTCGTGGCTGCGGCCGCCGTGGGAGCAGTCTTGGGCAGCAGTGCCCGGCTAGCGACCGCCTCGGCCCATGCGGGAACCCCAGCCGCTATGGCTGCCCATGCTGCTCCAGCCGCCTGGGCTGCCGCGTGGCGCTCTGTGGAGTTCGACGCCACCTTGGGGTATCCAGGAGAGGGACCCCCCGAGGCAGCAGGAGGAAGGGTAGGAGGAAGAGGAGGTGGAGGAGGTGGCGACGCAGCGCCCAGAGCACCAGGAGAGCAGGAGGAGGAGGAAGACGAGAATGCACGGGAACGCCGGCTTCGCCGCCGCCACGGTATGGACGGAGGCCGCATGGAGGAGGACTCCAGCCCTGGCCAGAACGAGGCCGCGGCAGATATGGAGGCAGACCAGCTGGCAGAGGGCGTGGGCGCGATGGAGATTGACCAGCAGGGAGGAGGCGCAGGCGGCCGGGGAGGTGGAGGTAGAGGTGGAGGAGGACGAGGTGGTGCCCGTTGCTGCCGTTGGATCGTGTCGGTGCAGCCGCACGGGTCGCGACGGCCAGCTTGCGTCGTGTGCCATGAGACGCTCGACGGCGGCACGGCGCGAGTGGCCAGGGCGGCCGACCATGCCCGACGGCGGTACTTCCGTCACTGGGAGTGCGCCCTGGAGGACATCCGCCGCGGGGATCAGCTAGCCTCCGAGGGGAACCCGGCGGTGACCCAGCCCGCGCTGCAGACGCTGCAACAGTCCGCCGGAAGACCTGCAGCTGACGCTGAGGAGCGCCCTGGAGGCGACAGCGAAGAAGGCGGCAGGGGAGCAGACGGAGGAAGAGGAGGACGAGGAGGAAGAGGAGGAGGAGGGGCAGCATCAGCAGGAGCAGCACCAGCAGGAATCGCACCTGCAGGAGGAGGTGGAGGAGCAGAAGCAGCAAGTGCCGATGGGCAGCGCCAGCACACCCAGGACGCGGTGCCACCCTCAACGTCGGCGTGGCCGTGCCCGGACTTGAGCTGGTTCGACACCCTGGACGCGGACGCCATGCTCGGGAGACCAGTGGCGTGCATTCCCCGCGTGCCTGAGAGCCTCCAGGCGCAATATCGTGCTGCCAAGCTGGTCCTCCTCGAAAAGCTGGCGGAGGCAGGGACAGCCGCCGAGCGGCTTCGCGCGTGGAAGGCCCTTGTGATGCTGGACCGGTTCCTTTTGTGGAAAGGCTTCCGGAGAGGAGGAAAAGGCAGAGGAGGAATTCGGCAGAACGCGAGCGAACGCGCCATCGCCGAGAGGCTTGCCCTGTTCTGGGCCGGCCAGTGGGCGGCCTTGGCTCGACCAGCGCATGAAGCCATTCGACCAGCGCGCCGGAGGAGAGGGCCCGTGCCACCTGAGCGCATTCGGGAACTCGTGGATGACGGTGCGTGGCGGCGGCTCCTGGCAGCGCTACGCGGCGGCGCCCCCATGCTGGACTCCCCGGACGTCGCCGATGACCTCCGCCGCCTCCTCCCCCAGGAGAGCACTGCCGACAACGTCGCGAGGGCCGCCTCCGCGGTGGACATCTTGGACGACGACTTCCAAAAGGCCGTTGCGCAAGAGCTGCGCGAAGCCAGCCCTCACGCAGCAGCCGGGCGAGACGGAAGCCGGGCGACGCACTGGCAAGTCGGGTCAGGAGATGAGCATTTCGAGCGCCTGCTGGCCAGCGCCCTGAAACAGTGGCTCGACGGGGAGGCCCCGGCGGAGCTCGACGACATCTTCTCGCGTCAAACCTTGTTCGTGCTGCAGAAGAGCAACGGCGGCGTTCGGCCTATCGCAGTCGGCGCGTTCCTCAGGAGGCTTGCACTACGAGCCCTACTCCGGTGCAAGCGGCAGGAGGTGCAGGACACCGTCAGCTCCATGCAGTTCGCGCTTGGGCGCGCTGGCGGCGCCGACGCGGCGTTCAAGGCGCTCAGCGTGGCTGCGGCGTCCGGAAATTGCAAGGCCGTGCTCAGCCTGGACATCAAGAACGCCTACGGCACCGTCCGCCGGAGGGCCGCTCAGGAGGCCGTTCGGGCTCGCGCGCCTTGGATGAGCCCCTTGGTTGACCGCCTGCTCACCGCCACGACCCGGAACGCCTACGACACAGCCGACGGCGACACGATCTGGGTCGAGCAGGGCACTGGCGTGCCGCAAGGGTGCCCGCTCAGCACGTTCCTCTTCTGCGTGTCCCTGGCCGGCGTGTTGGAAGACACCAGGGAGGAGCTGCACCGGCGAGGCCTAGAGACAACTCTTGTGGCGTACGCGGACGACTTGTACATCGTGGGGCCGGCTGCTAACCTCGCGGCGTCGCACGACGTGCTGGCTACGGAGCTCGCACGGGTGGGCTTGCAGTTTGCGCCGGAAAAAACGAAAGTTTGGTTGGCTTCTCCCGAGGCAGCGCAAACCCTCCCGGCGACGCTGCATCACGCTGTGGTGCCCGACCTTCCCGTGTTAGGGTGCACTCTCTACCACCACGACCGCGAGGACGACTTGGCGGCAGGGTTTGGCAACTCCGAGCAGGGAATGCAGAAGGCGGCGGCGCTGGTGCGCGCTACGGCCGCCACGCTCAAGGACGCCCGAAAGCGAGGGCTCGGCTGCCAGGTCGCGGGCGCGATTCTGCGGCACGTCACAGTCGGCGCCCCTCAGCACCTGCTCCGCTCGCGCCTCTGGAGCGAACCCGCACTCGCGGCCTACGACACCGCCGTCGCGGACGCTTG
>CAUYUJ010019270.1:668553-713553 GCA_963575745.1 Prorocentrum cordatum
AAAGATTCAGGGTTACGCGGGCGCAACAGTCACGCTGATTCTCTCCATTGAAGTCCTAGGAACGGCGTTCTGGCACGATTCAGGATCCTCAAGACGCAACCGTCAGGTTGATCCGTGGCGTTGAAATCTAGAAAACAATGTTTTGGCATGCTTCAGGGTCTTCACACGGTGTCTTCCAACGAGGCCGTTCCATCAATGGAGTTGAACCGTTGTGGGGGCCTGCGAAGAGGGAGCTTGAAGGGAGAATTTACTCCAACATCGTTGATGGCTCTTGGGTTTACACTGGTCATCCCCCTTCTCCTCGTCCCCACCATGGTCCTCACACCCGTCCTTCTTATCATGCTCGTCTTCGTCTTCTACCTCATTCAACATCCTCGTCATCCTCATCACCGTCAATATCTTGGACGTCGCCGACCGTGTTCAAGACCAGCTCGACGCGCGCCGCCGCGCGTGCTGGCACTCGCGGAAGCGTGCATCGAACTGGTTTTGTACACTGTTGGCGTCGTCCAATTGTCCGCATCCTCACCCTTGTTACCATCTTCATCATCCGCATCAGCATCATCACCATCCTCATCAGCATCGCCATCCTCATTACCACTATCATCAGCATCATCATGATCACCAACACCATCAGCATCACCGTTATCAATATCAGCATCATTCGCATCATCATCAGCATCATCAGCATCATCATAGTCATCCTCGTCATTATCAGCATCATCATCGTCACCACCATGATCAACATCACTGTTATCATCATGGTCATCGTCATCATCTTCATCGTCATCATCGCAATCATCATACAACCATCAGCATCACCATCATCATCATCAGCAAATTTACCATCGTCATCAGCAGCATCAGCACCATCACCACCATAATCATCACCACCAGCATCAACAACATCATCATCATTATCATCACCCTCGGCATCGGCATCGCAATCACGATCATCACCATCATCATCGGCATCAGCGTTAGGATCATCATCGTCCTCCTCACCATCATCACCAACATCATCATCACCATCACCATTGTCAGCATCAGCATGATGAACATCACCATCAACATCATCACCATCATCACCCCCAGCATCATCACCATCATCAGCATCAGCATGATTAGCATCAGCATCAGCATCACCGTCCTGATCATCACCACCATCACCACATTCATCATCCGCACCATCATCATCATCAGCATCACCATCATGATCATCAGCATCATCATCACCACCATTATCACCATCAGCACCATGGTCATCATCCTCGACATCACCATCGCCATCGCCATCATCACCATGATCAGGCTCACCAGCATCAGCATCACCGTTACCACCATCAGCATCAGCATCGTCCTCATCATCAGCATCAGCATCATCACCAGCATCGTTATCATCAGCATAATCCTAATCACCATCAGCATCGCTCATCACCACCATCATCAGCAACATCATCACCGCCATCAACATCAGCATGATCAGCATCATCATCAGCATTACCGTCCCCACTGTCAACCCAGCCAGCACCATTATCACCACCACTATCATCGTCATCATCGGCAACAACACCACCACCATCACCACCATCATCATCATCATGAGCATCATCATCAACACCATCATCATCAATATCGTCATCCGCATCATCATCGTCATCGCGATTACCATCACCATCACCATCATCAGCATCAGCACCATCATCACCATCATCACAACCATCATCATCATCATCAGCATCAGCGTCATCATCACCATCATCGCCATCGTCATCATCATTATTTTCGACACCAATATCGCCATCACACCATCAGCATCACCATCACCATCAACATCAGCATCAGCATTATCAGCAACATCATCAGCATAAGCAACATCACCATCAAAACCATCACCATGAGCATCAGCAACATAATCAGCTCATCACCATCACCAGCACCATCATCATTCTCGACATCACCATCGCCATCGCCATCACCATCATCACCATCATCACCATCATCACCTCCATCATCATCAACAACATCATCCGCATCGTCACCATCATCATAACCATCATAATCAGCATCAGCATTGCAGCACTGTCACCATCATCGCCATCAACATCACCGTCACCATCCTCGACACCTACATCGGCATCGCGATCACCATCATCACCATCTGCAGCATCATCAGCATCAGCATCATCACCTTCACCATCGCCATCAGCACCAACATCACCACCATCACCATCGACATCACCATCACAACCAACATCATTACCACGCTCGACATCAACATCGACATCCCCATCATCGCCATCACCAGCATCATAATCAACATCAGCATCAGCGCCATCATTACCAGCCGCAGCAGCATCAGCATCAGCATCAGCATCAGCATCAGCATCAGCATCAGCATCACCACCATCATCATCATCATCATCATCATCATCATCCTCGGCAACTGCATCGCTAAAACAAGCATCATCATCAACATCAACACCATCTCCATCAACATCATAATCATCATCATCATCATCACCATCACCATTTGCATCAGCATCATCAGCAGCATCATCATCACCATCATCATCATCACCCTCATCACCAGCATCAGCATCAGCATCAGCATCAGCATCATCATCACCATCATCATCAGCATCAGCACTATCAACACCAGCATCAGCATGACCATCATCATCATCATCACCATCATCATCAGCATCAACATCATCATCATCACCATCATCATCATCATCCTCGACATCGACATCGCAATCACCAGCAGCATCATCATCACCGACATCGCCATAGCATCACCATCATCAGCATCATCATCACTACATCATCAGCATTATCCGCCGACCCCTTGGGGATCATCGGCGTGTGAGATGCTTCCCCCTCCCCAAACCCCTCCCCCGGGAGCCCGGTCCGGTCGATTTGGAGGGGGGGGGGGGTCCGGGACGAGCGCAGCACGGCCGGGACGAGCGCAGCACGGCCGGGACGAGCGCAGCACGGCCGGGACGAGCGGTTCACGGGGCTTTTCCGGGCCCAAGAGGGCCTCAAGACGGGCCAAGAAGCCCCCAAGAGGCCTCCAAGACGGCCCACGAAGGCCCCGAGACGCCAAACGACCGCTCCAAGACGCCCAAGATGGCCCCAAGACGGGCCAAGAGGTCTCCAAGACGGCCCCCGAGGTCCCAAACAAGCCTCCCAAGAGGACCCCAAGAGTCTAAAATTGTTGATTTTCCATAGTGTTTTTCGATGTTTTTTGCTTTTCCGCCTTTTCGGCTTCCCGACGCTCCAAGACGGCCAAAGAGGCCCCCAAGAAAGCCCCAAGATGGCCCAAGAGGCCCCCAAGACGGCCTCCAGACGGCCCAAGACGGCCCCAACACGGCCCAAGAGGTCCCCAAGACGGCCCAAGAGGGCTCCAAGACGGCACCAAGAGGGGCCCAAGAGGGCGACCAAACATGTTGAAACTCTAGCTTTCTGCCCCCAGGAGCCCCAGGGGGCCCCAAGAGTGCCCCAAGAGGCCCCCAGAGGCCCTCACGAGGCCGCCCAGACGCCCCAAGGAACCCCCAAGAAGCACCCCAGAGGCTCCGAAACGGCCCCCAAGTGGCTCCAAAACTCGCTTTTCACCCCTTCGCAGCTTCTACTACCCCCAGATTGGCATAAACAAGGGGTCGGCGGTGTGGCGTAAGCCTAAGAATCACCACCGTCATCACCATCATCACCCTCGACAGCGGCATCGCACTCACCATCATCATCATCACCATCAGCATCACTAACAACATCAGCATCAGCATCAGCATCAGCATCAGCATCAGCATCAGCATCATCATCCCCGGCATCGGTTTGGACATCGACATCATACCAGCATCACCATCATCACCATCAACATCAGCACCAGCATTAGGATCAGCATCACCATCATCACCATCACCATCATCGTCCTTGACATCGACATCGCCATCACCATCATCACCATCATCATCGGCATCGCCATCATCATTATCACCACCATCAGCATCAGCATCAGCCTCAGCATCAACATCATCACAATCATCATCATCATCATCATCATAATCAGCATCAGCATCATCAGTCCCCTTATCGACATCACCATCATCATCATGACCATCATCATAATCAGCATCATAATCAGCATCACCACCATCACGATTATCATCATCAACATCACCATCAAAATCTTTGCCGGCATCATCATCAGCATCAGCATCATCACCATCACCATCAGCATCATCATCCTCGACATCGGCATCGGAATCGCCATCATCAGCATCAGCATCACCATCAGCATGATCATCACAATCATCACCATCATAATCAGAATCAGCACCAACATCAATGTCAACATCATCATCATCACCATCACCACCATCATCAGCAGAATCATCACCAACACCCGCGTCATCATCACCATCATCGCCATCACCATCATTCTGAACACCGACATCGCCATCACCATCATCCCCATCATCATTATCACCGTCATCAGCAGCATCATCATCAGCATCATAATCACAATCATCAGCATCGCCAACAGCATCAGCATCAGCATCATCATCAGCGTCAGCATCATAATCACAATCAGCATCACCACCATGATCAGCATCACTATCATCAGCATCACAATCATAACCATCATATCACCACCATCAGCATCAGCATCATCATGACCAGAATCATCATAACCATCATCACCATTAATATAATCATCCTTGACGTCGACATCGACATCATCACCATCATCAGCATCAGCCTCAGCATCACCATCATCCCCATCATTATCAGCGCATGCATCAGTCACAGCATCGGCATCACCATCATAATCATCATTAGCATCAGCATCATCAGCATCAGCATCAACATCAGCATCATTATCACATCGCCGTCCTCGACATCGACAACACCGTAACCATGATCAAGACCATCATCATCACCATCATCGACATCGCCGCCACCATCATCATTATCATCACCATCAGCATCACCATCATCACTAGCATCAGCAGCAGGATCAGCATCATCATCATCCTCAGCATCAGCATCATCAGCTCACCATCAGCATCATTACCAGAATCATAAATATCAGCATCAGCATCATCATCATCATCTTCACCAACATCACAACTATCAGCATCAGCATGATCATCACCAGTATCACCACCATCACAAGCATCAATATCAAGATCATCATCACCATCATCAGCATCCTCGACATCGACAACGCCATCGCCATCACCACCATCAGCAGCAAGATCATCATCATCAACATCAACACCGTCATCATCAGCATCATCACCACCATCATCGCCATCATCATCAGAATCACCACCATCACCATCAGCATCATCATCATCCTCCACATCGGCGTTGCCGTAACCATCATCACCATCATCATACTCGGCATCGCCATCACCATCATTATCACCACCAGCGTCACCATCATCACCATCATCATAATCAGCACCAGCATCAGCATCATCACCAGAATCATCATCATCATCATCAACATCAGCATCAACATCGCCATCATCACCATCATCAGCAGCATCAGCATCGTCAGCATCAGCACCATTATCACAATCATCATCAGCATCAGCATCATTATCACCGTCATCATCATCAGTATCAGCATCATAATCACCACCATCATCGTTAGCATCACCATGATGATCAGCATCACCATCGGCAACAGCATTAGAATCTCCATCATCATCAGCATCATCCCTACCATCAACACCATCACGATCATCGCCAGCATCAGCCTCAGCATCAACATCATCACAGCCATCATCACCATCACCATTAGCATCATCGTCACCAGCATCATCGCCATCATAATCACCATCATCATCCTCGACATCGCCATCGTCATCACCATCATCATCATCATCATCGTCATCATCATCATCATCATCACAATCATCATCACCATCAGCATCACCATTATCATTAGCATCATCACCACCAGCACCGCCATCATCATCAGCATCAGCATCAGCATCATCACCAGCAGGACCGGCACCACCATCAACCTCACCATCACCATCATCATCCTCGATATCGACATCGACATGACCATCATCACCACCAGCTTTAGCATTGGCAGCAGCATCACCATCATCACCATCATCACCATCATCATCAGCATCAGGATCAGGATCAGCATCCTCATCATCTGCATCAGCATCAGCATCATCATCACCATCTCCACCATCACCATCATCATCCTCGAAACCGACATCGCCATTAACATCACCACCATCATCATCAGCCTCAGCAGCAGCATCATCAACGCCAGCATCACCACCATCATTAGAATCCGCACCAGCAGCATCATCACCAGCGTCGCCATCACCAGCAGCATCAGCATTAGCATGCTCATCGTTATCCTCGACATCGACATCGACATCGTCACAAGCATTACCATCAGCATCAGCATCAGCATTGTCATCACCAGCATCACCATCATCATCGGCATCAGCATCAGGATCAGCATCAACATCATCATCACCAGTATCACCATCATCAGCAGCATCAGCGTCATCATCAGCACGAGCATGAGCATGTGCATGATCATTACCATCATTACCAGCAGCATCATCCTCAACATCAGCACCACAATCATCATCTTCATCATCAGCAGCAGCAGCGTCCTCGAAGCCGACATCGCCATCACCATCATCACCAGTATCATCAGCACCAGCATCAGCATCAGCATCACCATCACCACCAACGTCATCACCACCAGCATCAGGATCAGCATTAGCGTTATTATCACCAGCATCAGCATCGGAATAAGCATCGGCATCAGGATGAGCATGAGCATGAGCATCGTCATCAGCATCAGACTCAACATCAGATCAGTATCAGCATCAGCATCAGCGTCAGCATCACCACCTCATCATCTGCATCAGCATCATCATCACCATCAGCATCATCTTCACTACCACGGGCATAATCAGCATCACCATCACCATCATCATCCTCATCATAACAATCAACATCCTCGACATCGCCATCATCATCATCATCATCATCATCATCAGCAGCATCACCATCACCATCTGCACAAGCATCGTCATCAGCATCATCACCATCATCATCAGCATTAGGATCATCATCATCATCATCATCAGCCGCATCACATCGGCACCATCATCAGCATCAACATCAGCATGATCATAATCAGCATCAGCATCAGCATCATTATCAACATCAACATCAGCATCAGCAGCATCATCACCATCAGAATCATCATTTCTGGCATCGACATCACCATCAACACCATCACCATCAGCATCATCGCATCTGCACCAGCATCATCATCAGAAGCATCATCAGCATTAGCATCAGCATCATCATCAGCATCATCATCATCATCAGCACCATGGGCATACCTATCAGCATCAGCATCAGCATCTTTATCAGCAGCATCATCACAATCAGTATCAGCAGAATCATGACGATCAGCTCCACCATCATCATCGTCATCATCAGCATCAGCATCATCCGCATCAGCATCAGCATCAGCATCACCATCTTCACCATCACCAACATTCTCACAATCAAAATCGCCATCAACATCACCACCATCATCAGCATCATCAACATCATCACCATCATCAACAGCATCATATCAGCATCAGTATCACCATCATCACCATCGGTATGACCATCAGCGTCAGCATCTGCATGAGCATCAGCAACATTATCCGCATCAACGGCAGCATCAGCATCAGCATCAACATCATATCAGCATCAGCATCATCATCATCAGCAGCATCAGCATCAGCATCATCACCATCATCACTATCATCACCATCATCATGGACACCATAATCACCATCACCATCAGGATCAGCAACATTATCCTTATCACCAACATCCACATCGGCATCAGCATCAGCATCATCATCACCAGCATCGCCATCAGCACCAGCATCAGCATCAGCATCTGCATCATCATCACCAGCATCACCATCGGCATCATCATCAACACAATAATGAGCATCACATCAGCATCAGCAGCAAAAGCAGATCAGCAGCAGCGTCATCGGCACCATCATCTGAGTCAGCATCATCATCATCACCATCATCAACAGCATCCTCAGTATCAGCATCAGCATAACCATTACCGCCATCAGCACCAGCAACAACATCAGCACATCATCGCCAGCATCAGCATGAGCATCAGCAGCCGCATCATCGTCAGCATCATCATCATGGTCAGCATCAGCATCAGCACCATCATCGCCATCATCACCATCAGCATCACCATTATCATCAGCAGCAGCATCATCGCAACCATCATCACCATCACCATCATGATCAGCATCATCATCAGTATCACCAGCATCACCATCGGCATCAGCACCAACATCACCGTACGCTTCTCCATCAGCATCAGCATCAGCATCATCATCACCAGCATCGCCATCGGCATCAGTACCAGCATCAGAACGGACAGCAGTATCATCATCAACACCAGCATAAGATCAGCACCAACGTCATCATCACCATCATCACCATCATCATCAGCAGCACGATCAACATCAGCAACATCATCATCATGTCTGGCTTCACCATCATCACCGTCATCATCAGCATCATCATCACCAGCATCACCATCACCATCAGCATGAGGAACAGCATCATCACCATCATCACCATCAGCATCAGCTTGAGCATCAGCGTCAGCATCGTCAGCATCACCGTCAGAATCATCACCACCATCATCATCAGCATCAGCATTGGCATCATCATCCTCATCACTAGCATCACCATTATCATCAGCATCAACATCATCGTCACCATCATCTCCATCACCACCAACGGCATCATCACCACCATCATCATCAGCATCATCATCAGGATCGGAATCAGCATCAGCATTACCATCATCACCATCTGCATCAGTCTTTCCTCTGAGAATCGGGGTAAGATGCCAAAGGAATTAAGGTCTCGTGATCAATGCGCTCGGTAGTAGAGCATTTGGGGCGAGGCATCGATGAGACAATCTGCATAGCAAATGCAATCAAGTATGGTAAGGGAGGAGGCCGGCCAGAGGTGGGCGACGACACGAGCCGCGCGCGAGCCCCCGGCGCGCTCCTTTTATCACTTGATCAGCAAACAGCTTCAGTATAACAAGTAATGTCAATGATGCACAAGTAAGGCGGCAGCAGAGGCACATAATGATGAGGCGGCGAGGGGCATATTTACCCCCCCCCGCGGCGGGTTACGTAGAGCAACTCCAGCCACAGCCCGCCCGGCCTGCACATATTCACAGCCACCGGGGCGAACCCCAAAAGCATTTTACCGCTCAACGGTGGTTGCCAGGGGGCTAAAGGCCGAAGAAACCCGACGTATCACACCAATAATAAAATGGGCCTCTCTCGTCGAAGCGACTGGGTCGTTCGACTCGCGCCGAAACGACTGGGTCGTTCGACTTGCCTCCTCGCTCACTTCTTGCGCCAGGAGGACTGCGAACGCGATGGCGGAGCCGGAGGCCTTGGAGTTGAAGATGAAGAGCCCCCTTTCATCCAGGCTGGCATTTGAGGCGCAACAGATTTGCCTCCTTTGCCGGGGCCAGCATATGGAGCTGGCCGAACGTTCTGGGACTTGTCCTTGTTATTGTTGTATCCCTTGCCCTGGCCTTTCTGGAACCAGTGGTTGTGCTCATTCTGGGGCGCAAAGTGCCATGCTCGACTTGCGGATTCCCTGGGTGCCAGTCAATGCACTTGGTCACGGTGCACCCAGAATCCCAGCACCTCACCATGCTCGGAGTTCTGCGGGTAGTGGCGCATGGGGTCCCAGTCGCCATCGCCGCGGCCGGCAGCCATGGCTCCGCCGCGCCCGCGCGCGGTCATTGGCTGATCCCGCGCATCCCCGTCTGGGGAACGCCTCGAGAGTTCAGCGCCCGCCGATGCGGTTTGACCGCCGGCGGCGCGTGGAGACTTTGTGGCATCATCACTGGCCCGAACGTCTTGGACGTTGGGCGGTCTAGGCGGGACGGGTGGAGCCGGGCGGCCAGCAGGGCTTAGTCCTGCCGGCGCTGTAGAAGCCACCCCCGGAACGGCTGGGCCGTCGGAGGGGTCGTCTGCGGCTCTCTCCTCACGAAAACGCGTCTAGTGCCGTAACTTTGCATGCCTCACAATACCCATCGCGGCAGTCGTCACGTAGGGACAGCAGCGCCCATTGGCAGTGCGAAGGGGGCCTATGTCACAGTCCTGGTCTGGGTGCAACTCCAAGAATGAGCACAGGAAAACGACGGCTTCTTGCAATGCTCCGCCGTGGCGACGGAGCTCGGCACGACGCTGAGTGCAAAGGTCGCGAGACCACTCTTCAACGAGGTCATCCGCGTGGACAGCCGAACGAATACGGCTGTCCAGCGCATATGCGTCGGCGCGGCGCTGTTCAATGTCAACTCCGTCGCATTTGTCTCGGCAATAGATTTCAGGCGTGAGATAGGTGATGTAATATCCTTCGGCGAGAAAACAATTGATAATCTCGCGGACAATCACGAATACACGCATGACTCGAAGGTCCAGGTTGAGCTCCTCAACGGGAGCCCTCCAATTCTGCTCAAGGGCCTCTCTCACCTCTGTAGGAACCACGTGTTCCAGTTCTCCCTTCAGGCTTGACAAGCGCTGCCTGTCGGCCGCACCCGTTCCCGGGTGATGACAAATGTGCTCCATAACATACTGTGCCACGACGGCGATGGCGTCCTGCGTCGTCGTTGCGACGCGCAGTGCGCCATCCTCACGTTGAGGGTTCACCTGTCCGTCGGGCGGATCTAAAGTGATCTCCCCTTTCAGCCACCGCTGGGTCTGGGGCTCGCAGACAGCATTAAAATCAAGGGGAATGGGAGCAGGCCTCTCGTCTCCTGCCGTCTCGGCTTGGCCGGCGACAGGCGTCACAGCACTGAGAGGATGATTGGCGCAAATCTTGTTGCGCCTGGACGCTGACTTGGATGAGCGAGCAGGGCGAGCAGTGAGCTGCTGCGCCCAAGCGACAGGCGGACGTCCACGAGGGCTGGGCCCTGCGGCGTCTGCGCCAGCATCCTGTGCATCGGGCATCCAGGCCGCAACTCCAGAAAGTGCATGGTGCACCGTCTGGAGAGTCGGCACAAAGGTGCCTGCCCTGTCCATGGCGCTTTCCCATTCTGTCCAGCCTCCTCCGGGGATTATGCTCGTTCCATCTTCTTCTGGCCAGTCAAAAGCAGCCAGCGGAGGACATGAAAATGGGCGCGCGTACTGATCGATGTTTGTGGCCCAAATCAGGGGTCACCACTCTGCGATCGTTGGCTCTCTGGTCTGTGCTATCTGTGCCAGAAACTCCAGCCACTTTACGGACCTCCTCTTGAGAGGTTCAAAGTACTGGAAGAAAGGTCCGCGGCGCGCCGGCGGCTGGGCCGCGGCGCTGTCAGGGGCCCAGGCAGGAACACTACCAGGGCGGCTGTTTGCAAAGGTTTGACCTGCAGCAGCCATCACGGTGTAAAAACCGTTCGCCCACTTACGCTCCATCTTCAAGCTGGCATTGATGTTCGCCATGACATCCGCCGACGATTTTCCCTGCCGCTGTCGTCTCGCAGAAATGTGCAGATCTTGGCGGCATGGCAAAGTGTCGGGATCATTAACGGTCAGCTTGGAGCCATTGTACCACAGTGTGTTTTCAATGGTTTGCAACTTGTATCACTGGAGCTAATAATTGCGTGCAACCATGTATTTGTACTTCACTGCGGTTGTGCAATAGGGACAACGGCCGGAGCCGGTACGAACCCAATGCAATTCAGGGCAGAGGGACCGACCGTCGTCCGTCCAGGGAACGGTCCGGAGGAACTCTGCTGCCCTTTCAGGCCAGTCCTTAAACTCTGGCCGCAGCGCCGCCGTCTCGTTGGTATGAATCCAAGCTAGCATGGAATTTGGTTCGAAATCCACCTCATAGGAAGTCCACTCCTGGCTGAAGACAAGGACCCAAGAGGTCAATGGTTCGTTCGACCCTAACCAATCCATTACCGTTTGAAGCTGGACAACTTTGTCGATGTCGGTGAATCTTGGCACTTGACGGGGCACCGGGGTCCTGTCGCGGCAAACCCTGTACGAGAAACGAGCAAGAACACGGCCATTAAAGACGAGAATGAGCGGCCAAAAATCTCTGTGCGTTGGGGGCCGGTCCCACAGACGGACTGCGCCCGCTGTGGGCCACGACCCAATCGCAGAAGGTTGGCCCGCCGCGGGGGCTTGGCCCATTTGGCGAAACTCCTTCGGGGGAGCGCACTCGCCATCCCTACGCTGGCTTAGCCAGGATGGGGAAGTTTTCTCTAAGTCGCATGGCCGGGCCCCGCTTGGCCGGGAGAAGTCGCAACGAGCCATAGTCCGACTCGAAACAAAGTCCCGACTTGTCTTGGGGTATTGAATGTCCCCGAGCATTGATGCCTTTAATGTGTCCATGTCCGTAATGTGGAGAAGGGGGCCATGGCACCTGGCTAGGCCAGGGTCAAAAGGCGCATACATTCTCTCACTTGAAGCAACGAACGTGGAATGGCCCTGACACGCTCTATAGAATATGGGAATGGGGCACGCTGGCCGACCACCCGTCGTGTCGGGCCAGCTCAGAAAATCCCTCCAGCGTGCGTGGAGCGTTGTGTCGCTAAGGCAAGCAATGGCGCCGGCTTGGATGCCCAAGACTTCCACGGTGCCTGGCTGCAACGCGGCTGGGCCGTGCACAGCCAGGGCCACCGCTTGGTGTTTGTATCCAATCTTCGTACATGTTCTCGATTAGGTCTCCAAAGTAGACCCAACCTCCCGAGGACCTCGCATAATCGGGACAATGTCTCGCGAGGTGCGCAGCAAGCCTCCCGATGCGCCCCGCTGCGTCGTCCGTCCGATAGCTTTGTCGCTGACAAAACCCCGCGTCGCCTAGGGCGACCGGGTTGTTGGCGTCAGAGACGCCCACGGCTAGCGGAGTCAGGGCCTTGTAGGCGCGAGAATCAAGTCCTTCGGGGGTGTCGTCAGAGTGAAATGCTGCACGAAGGTATCTACTCGTCTGCTCAAAAGTCCCGGGCTCGAGGTCGAAATCTCCTAGCAACGCAAATATGGGATCCTCGACGAGCTCTGCTATGCGCGTGAGCGTGTCAAAAGTGCCCTCACGAAGGGCCTCAATCTTGGGAGGTACAGGACCAGTGTTATGGGCCTCCCGAGTACGCCGCTTCTACTGAGCCGGCGTGCTCTGTATAATTTGGGCCCGTTCGGTCTCTGGAAGATAGAGGTTCTGACCCTTGAAGGTGTTGGCGAGGCCAACGACGATCTCGTCTGCGCCCTGGCGGGGCGGGTCATCCGTCGGGAGAGGCTGCCGCACATCAGGAGAGGGCGGCAGGGTCTCTCGGCAAAAAAAGTTTGTCGCCGTAGGGCCAAGCCGAATGTCATCATCATCGGGGTAAACTGTAGCAGGGTCCTCCTTATATGGAAAACCAGCGAGGTCAGCGATGGGCGGGCTAGCCTCAATAGACGCCGGCGTGTCTGGGACACCCGGAGCTTCAACTGCAGGAGAGGGCTCCGCAACGTCTTGGCCGCTCGGAGCGGCGACTGGCGGGGCCTCCTTCTCAGCTGGCTCAGCCTCGGCATCAGGAAAACTGTCGGGACTTGGTAGGGGACGCATCCGCATACCTCGCCGCGAGCTCAGCCTGTCCTGTAGGAACAGCTTCCATATCAACCTCCATTGGTTCACCTCATATCGCTGTTTCGCCCGAGCTGGCTGGGACAGCCGGGCCAACAGGCCGTGGAGGATCACGCATTGCCTCCTCCGCTTTGGCTGGGCCAGGCGGAGCAATGGCAGCAGACTGCGCATCAGATACCGCATTATCCACCATTGCTGTATCCTGTCGACCAGCTAACGGGGGAGCGGGGGCTGCAGTCACGGGAGCTGCCTGTGCGGCCTGAGCCGCTGCTTGCGCTTCGGTGTCTCCATCCTTATTAAGATCAGGAAGTTCATCTGCCACGGCTGGGCCGGGCTGGGGCGCTGACGCTACCTCCGTCACGGCTGGGCCGGGTGGAGTTGGAGACACTTCCGCTGGCGAGGCCGCGCTGCGCGGAGATGGAAGCACCCCCTCTGTCACAGCTGGGCCGGGCAGAGGCGCTGGAGGAGTAGGTGCCGTAGGCCCACCAGTGTACGCACCGCTCTCTCTCTCTCTCTCTCTCTATCTCTCTCTCTCTCTCTCTCTCTCTCTCTCTCTCTCTCTCTCTCTACGAGTCTGCGAGCTCTCGCTCTGGCCGGCAACTTCAGGAGTGGGAATGAAACCAGGTACCTTACCACGGATAGTGTCCGCAATGGCGGTTGCATATTTCTTCCACGGAGCAGAGTAACCGCCTGGTTCATGCAGGCCCCTTTTCTCGGCAAGCATGTATTCAAACTGTGCGGAGACGATGTCAATCTCCATTTCTCCCAAGCCGTATGGGTCAACCGTGGTCGATTGTCCCTTGAAGGTGGCGCTCCTCTACCCATTAAACCAATCACGTTCTCGCTTTAGGGCCTTACGGGCACGATGATCCTCAAAGTGAGCGTTCGAAACCTCACGAATGGACCGGACAACGCGGGCTGCAGCGTCATCCCCCTCCGGTGCCGGAGACTCCTCTGAAGAGGGATCCGCAGCCGACTGAGGCAGGGGAGGGGCCACAGGAGTGGCCAAACCCTCGGAGCCTCCGGGGCGGTCAGAGCCCCCATCCTCGGCAACCTCAGCCTTCGCGTTAGCGACCTCGGTCATCGCCGCAGCGACCTCAGCCTTCGCCAGTGGGCTTGCCCCAACGCCGCCTTGGGCGGGCGGGGGAGTCCGAGGAAAAGGTTTAAGCGGTAGCTGCGGAGGCGCTGGATTGGGCGCAACGTTGACTTGCTGAAGCCGAAAATCCGCGCATGCTGGTTGCCGAACGGGATGTCCCGGAGGCAAGGGCGGAACAGGTGGGCGAACTGGGGCCTGCCCGCCCTGGGGTGTAGGCCAGGCCTTAGGCCGTTCCGCCGTCGTTGCGGCGCCTGCCGGCTTGGCCGGTGGCGGTTCCGCTCTCGGCGCGGCGCTCATCGGCTGTGCCGGTGGCCGCTCTTCTCTTGGCATATCACTCGCCAGCTTGGCCAGCGGTGGCTCCGTCTTTGGTGAGACGCTCGCCAGCTTGGCCGGTGGCGGCTCCGTCTTTGGCATGGCGCTCATCGGCCTGGTCGATGGCGGCGCTGTCTTTGGCGTGACACTCGCCTGCGTGGCCGGTGGCGGCTCCTTCTTCGGTGCGACGCTCGCCGGCTGGGCCGGTGGCGGCGCCTTCTTTGGTGCGGCGCTCGCCGGCTGGGCCGGCGGCGGCTCCTTCTTTGGCACGACGCTCGCCGGCTTGGCCGGCGGCGGCGCCATCCTTGGTGGGGGTGGAGGCGCCACCACTTCCGCGGCTGGGCCGGGCGGAGGAGGAGGCACTCCCTCAGCCACGGCTGGGCCGGGCGAAGAAGGAGGCACTCCCTCTGCCCGCGGCCTCGGCCGCGCCAAAGGGGGAAAATCTTCAGGCGTAAAGGAAGGAGAGGCGCCGGACGGCTTGGCCGCCTGCGCCTGGGCGTCAACATCGGCCGAGGCGGCCGATGTCTTCTCTTACTCCCTTGCTGTGAAACCGCGGCCAAATGTCATCAAACTCTGGGCGATATGCCCTATATGGGCTCCGATCCTGTTGCCACTGAATGGGCCCCAGGTCTGGCGCCCATTTCCTCTGCGCCTCGTGGACTTGGTCCGTGGCGGCTATCCCTGCATCGTCGCGATAACGTTCAACCCCGAAGTCTTGCTCCAGGGCGTATTTTTCTTCCTGGCGACATGCTGCAGGACAGAATAGCCCTCAATGGCATGAAAAGCCGCGGGCGTCCAATGGTGCAAGCGGAGTTCGCTCAACACGATCTGGGGCACGTCAAGCGTGCAGAACTGCGGGGGCTTGCCCTTGATCGCTTTGGGCTTCGCATATAAAACAATCTCCGCTGTTACCCAGATGCCGTCTCCAAATGTTTCCTCGGCGACGGCATAAGTTGCGTGCGTTGTGGGGCCGTCAACGCAAGGGAATGAATACACGCCCATATTTCCACCTTTAGCGCCACCGCCGTAGTGGGGATCTGATGGAAGCAGCTGATGGCCCTCCAACACCGAGTGGAGGGCATTCACGGACGTACCGCGTGACTGCTTACTCCACCCTAAGTCCTCATCTTTGACCTCACTTAACTTTTCCGTCGTGACGAAGAAGAGCAAAGTGAGCTGCGTACAGTGTGCGTTCCCTGCCTTGTGGGTCTTGGCTGACAACTTCGCCCAGTTCAGGCGATCGGCAACTGTGGCCTCAGGGTCCTCACGAGTGCGATCAGCCTTGTTGACGAAGAATCGTGCCCAATTAGGAACTGTATATGAAGGCTCGAGAAGAGGGGTCTTCGTGGACGTCTGCAGCATCTGGTGGCCCAGCCAACCCTCACCCTTGGCGTGTATCTGGAGGGTCTTGAATGCTTTGCCACGGTCCGGATCCTTTCCGGCCATCAGCGATGCAATTCGTTCTTCGTACTTTTCCCCTGGCCAGCAGTTCGTTGCGCTCATCGGCCAATTAAGATTGCCGCTTTGCACAGTGAACGGTTTGAGAAAATCGAACTGCTGCTTCTCATTGGTCGAGGGATTAAGGTAGGGCAAACTCACAATGGTCTGATACAACTGGTGCACAGGCCAATCGCACTCCCAATCATTATCCTTGGCAGGGTTGCCGCCGGCTTTGAGACGCATGGGGAAGCGTTTTCCGCCGAACCTTCCTGACCCATTGGCAGGGCATTTTCAGCGGATGGCCTGCTCCGCCTCCTCGCCGGGCGTCTTGGCATCCTCTGCGCAAGTCACGGGAGCGAGCGCAGGTGCGCGGGGCGGCTGGGCCGCCCGCTCTGCAGTGACTTCACCCAAAGCGGCTTGGCCGCTGGGTGTGGCAATAGGCGCTATTTTCGCCAGCTCATGTATCGCGGCACACATATGTTGATCATTCACAACTCCCTCCGAAGGCAATCGGAGGCGTTCCCCTTTCGGGGGCGTGCCTGGACAAAAGGGGAGACATCGTGGCAGGAAATATCGCAGTTCCCGCCACACAGAAAGCCCCTCGTGGTCATTTCCTCGTCTGAGAAAATTAACGAAGTTGTCCGAAAGCTTGGAATGAATGGCCCCTTCCCCTGAACCGTTTCGAACGGCAGGGAACCTCGAGGGGTCCAAAGGGGTCCTAAACGGACGAGTGTTGAACACGGACTGAGGCACGTTATTGTCAGTGGGGCTCCACTCGTGCCAGTACTTGACTAGCTCTCCGAGGGTAGCCTCCATTGCTGTGCGCCCGTCATCTCGCCTGTTCGATGAGGGCCGACCCCCCGCTACGGCTGGGCCGCCGGAGGGTCGGCAAAAGAACAGAGCTGCAAGCCTCGCGGCCTTCAACATATGTTCAGTGAACATCTCGGCCGCCAAGCAACTCTCCACTTGTCCGTCTCTACCTGTCTTGTAGTCATTGTGAGCTGACAGAGAGTGGTAGAAGTCGCCACTGGGGTGGCGCAGCTTACGGCACAGGCACGCACCATCAAGAATCATGATGCGTGGATGTATCCCCGCGGCCCTGTAGTCCTCAATCCGACGGTTCATCTGAGCTCGGACAAGGGTGGCCACGTCGTCCCATGATGGGTCGACTTTGCCGCCGTCTGGGGACTGCCAACACCTGTGGTCTCCGCCAATGAACAAGATCTCGATCGCACCATCAGGCGAGCGCTTTACCGCTTCGTCTATGATGCGATCAGAAGTCTCGAGCATTAGTCGGAGGGCTCCAGCGAGAACCGTCGGGTTCTCGGGCCGAGAAGGCATCCCTTGCTTTCCCTCCACACGAATGCCAAGCAAATCGCGTGTCGCCTGGTTAGCAATGTCTTTGAAGGACCAAAAGACAAACCGCACTGGTGTATGGACTCCCTTCCGACCAGCTATGCGTTTTGGAGGCTTCCAGGAGGTCTGGACCTCGGCAGCCTCCCATAACACTGGCGGTCATGCCATCAATTTGCTCGGTCAAGAAATGTTTGACATGAAACCCTGGCGCGACGTTCTTGCCGGCTGCCGTTTTTAACGAGGCCGTAGAATCTGAAGCAAGATGGGCAGTGCAGGACCAGAACTTGTATTTCTTGTGTTGCATTTTGCACAAAGGGTGGAACAAGTTGGGGCCTGTCCCGTCTTCATCATAGCCGCGATGTCCTCGCCAACAAATGGGGCCCAGGAGTGCCCACTCTGGCGGGCAATCTGAGTTATGGCCTGGCACTTCTCCTGAAATGTCAGCATGCTCGTCCAGGCCTTCAACCGAGGATCAGTCACGTCATCATAGAAATTGAAGAAACTCGGTCACGCGTGCGTCCCAATCGTGTGTAGGCGAGTCGGCATGATCGGCGTAATCGCCCTTGTTCCTATGGTAGTCGAGAACATTCCAGATACCGCGCCCAAGGTAGGGCGGGTCCTGGCCATCATCATCGACTTCCATTGGCGCAGGGTCAGGGGGCCCACCTCCGCCGCCGCCCCCAGGAGGGCCGCCAGAGGGCTGAGGGAGGGCCACCTGAGTCCGGCGGGGCGCCTCCACCACCGGCTGGGCCGGGGGAGGGCCCACCGCCGGCCCCGCCGTCGGCATGACCTGGCGGGGCAGCTGCATCTGAGGACGACCCTGCGGGTTGCCCGCCGGCCGCCTGACGCCCAATTCGTTGAGCATCAGGAGGCTTAGGTGGCAGCGGATGAAGCGGTGGCGGCGCCGTCGCGGCGCTGGCTCGCTTGCTGGCCGGACCGACTGGGTCGGCCGTCAGCTGCTCGCGCAACCTCCGCCCCTGCGGCGCCTTGCTGCAATGCGGCAGGTGCTTCTGTAAGAACGGGATCTCTCCCATGAGGCCGCATCCATTTGGGCAGGATGTAATGAAGGGCAAGTCGATGACTGGGTCACCGCTTTCCTCCTCGCGAGGCTCTTCTGGGGGGATCTCAGGATCGGGCTCAAGGGAAGCCTCAGGCAGCGGCGGCTTCTCGCTCGCAACGACTGGGTCGCGCGGGCGAGCCGTCTCGGCTGCGACGTCTTCTGCGACGTGTTGTTGTCCGCTCTCACCTGCACTCAATCCGAGCCCTGTGCTTTCAAGCCACGCTTGAAAATCAGGTGGACGCGCGAACTTGGTGAGAGCCAAGCGCCGGGCCCTGGCCTGGTCGGGGAAGGACCGGAAGCATTTGGCTCTGGCTGCCTCCGCGAGGGCCTCCTCGACCACATGCACTGGCCTGCGGAATTTGCCCTTGACAAAAGGCAGGGCAAACATTGTACCCCACCCGTCCCCTACGGCTTGGCCGCGGGGCGGTGAGTGCATAGATGGTCCCCAAATGTTCATCCAAACGACAGGGGGGCCATCAGTTTCGCGATTAGCCACGGGAACGTGTTTGTTAAGTCCGCGGGCACGGGGGAAAAAGAGAAACTGGGAAGGGACGATACGTCTTGCAGCAAGACCTCGAAAGTCTCGGGTGCTTCTTCATGCCTCCGCGCGGAGGCCTCTAAAGCCCAAAGGGCTGCGGAAACTCTCTAGACGAATCCAAAGGGGCAGGAGGGGAGGAGGAAAAGGAACACAACGGGGCTACTTTTAGTGGATTCGACATAGGGGGAAAACCGTACCTCCCATCCGCGCCTCCCCGGCCTGACCCGGCCTGTCCCCTGGCCCAGTAGCCGCCCCCTCGGTCAACACCTGGCGCGACGCGCGGCGGGAGCGGGACTTGAGATCATTATTGAGCGCTCTTTCCGTTAAATGCCTGTCCTCGTCTATGAGGATCATCGTACCCCTCTGGAGCAAATCAGACAGCGCAACGTTACCACGGCCAGGATCCGCCTTCGCGAGACTATCCGCGGCCATCCTTCCGCGAGGGACCCACCTCACTTGAGACCCCACGGCAGCGAGGCTATCACGGACCACCGCAAGCTCGATCGCATTCCTTCGATCCGCTCGGGAGCCAGCGCTATTCCGAGACAGTGTGTCAAATATTGACTAGCGTCTACGACTGACAAGGTACTCACATCCTCACCGAGAGTGCAGTCTCTGGACAGCACTACTGAAAAGGGCGACTGAGAGAGATGCCAATCTGGCTTCTGCACGTCACAGAACAGCATGTCTCGCCACATGATGGACAGCCACTGCGCCTCTGCGAGAGAGGCAGACAGACTCAAGGTCTCTGCGGCCCCCGTGGAGGCCACCACTCTCTTCAAACGGGTGGATCGCCACGACAGCAGAGAAACACGAGCTCGAGCATTACGGCGGATTGGCGAATCCGCAGCACACACCAGCCAGCCCCCTTGCGCGCCATTTCTTCGAGCCGAACCCGGTCCGCCGGCGTCCGAGATCGCGACGAAAGTCGCAGAAGCGGGGTCCAGGGGCCAGATCGTGATTCGCTGACTAGCGGTACTCTTGAGATGTTTAACTATCTTAATGCATAGCATGGCATCAGCAACGATGGGACTCGGGAGAGCCGCGCTCTGCAAGGAAGCCCCTCCAGCCACGTCGGGCCTCGTTTCCCTAGCAAGCCGCTGTATCTGGGCCACCATCGCACGATAGTGCTTCACCTCCTCGGGGGAAAGCGGAGCCGCAGGATCAGCACGTCGTTCCTTAGCCAAACGCATAGGAGCGAGCTGCTCGACCACGTATTTTTCTTGATCGATCAGAATACGGTCCCCCACCTGTTTCAGAGGCCTGCCAGCGAAATCTGAATCGCCGGTCTTCCACTTCCCGAAACGAAACCTCGCCTGGAGCCTCTCCCGGAGGCCCTCCTTCTCGCCAGGGTGAGCCGAGACGATCAGATCATCCACTTCGATCAAGACAAGGGCCCGGGGTTCCTCCTGCTTGTACCTCTTGATCCAGAGACATGGTTCCAGCAACGATTTTTCAAACCCGTCCCCTATGAGCCACTCGGTCAAGGTTCTGTGCCACAGCAGCGGGGCGTCGTTGAGCCCGCACACAGGCGCTATGAGCTCGATGAGCTCACCGGGTGCCAGGCTCAGGCCTTGGCACGGCTCGCAGTAGATCTGGCCACGTGGCCGACCTAAGCGATTCGACTGGCAAAATGCGTTCTTAGCGTCAGCCACCTCAAGCTCCCAGCCGAGAGAGCAGATGGCCTGGCACGTCAGCATGATTGACTCAGCCTGAGGCGTTGGGGAATACACATGTAAATCATCACTGTCGGGGTCATGGTGCCCTTGAACACACCATCTAGATTTAGCTACGGGTTCGGAGCCCAAGCCCTCTTGGGGCTTAAATCTTCGCACCATCCTCGAGCCTAGCACGCGATCAGGAAAACGCTTGCGGATCAGAGCGGCCTCATGAGCTGGCACAACTCTGACCGCGTTGGAATCAAGCACGGCCCTCCATTCTCTGGCATCGGAGAAGACAAAAAGCTCTCTCTCAGCTCGCGAATGATTCTTAAACGAGACTTCAGCACCCCGGCGACTCGGAGGAGCGGCCCCAGACGAACCCCCCTGAGTCGACGCATGCGTCTCTTCTCCCTGGTCCTCAGCCCAAAACGACGGCGCCCAGCCGTGCCAACTACACAGTTCTTCCCAAAGATTCCCCTCAGCTTCCTCGTCCTCCGCTGTTTCGACCCCCTCGTCAAGCTCTTGCTGCCAGGATCCCAGGAACCGATCCTGATAAGGGACGTTCTCGAGACCAGCCTCACGCACAGCCCGCTCGCCAATTGTCTCTGCCCCAGGAGGCCCGTCCGGCCCTCGAACCGCCGCTCGCCCGGAGACTGCCTCCCGGGACTCTGGCGTACGAGATCGCTTTCGAGCAGGTGGCTCAGGTGGCCCCGCACCTGAGCTGACTCCGGGCGCCGATCGGGCCTGTCGGATGCAAAAAGGAACATAATCCTGCAAAAAGCGGCGCCAGTTAGATCCCTCGATCTCCTGCGCTCAAGCTCGCACTCGGCCTCCTGGCGGATCGGCTGGAGTCCGGACCTTGGTCGAAGGCTGCTCGACTTCCGGAGTCAGCCGCGGACGCTGCAAAGGGGGAGGAGCGGGTTCTTCATCATCGATGATCTCTACGAGAGGGGGTCCCACATCCGAAACCTGGCGAGACGGACCCCCGGAAGGAGAAGTGGGGTGAGGAGAGACGGAGGGGGGCGAGACAGAACGAGGAGCGGGACGGGTGGAGTGAACAGACCGAGAAGAGGGCCCCGACCTGGCGCCCTCAGAGACTGGCTGGATTGTGGAGGCCTCTCCAGCTTCACGCGTCTCAACGGCCACTGGCACAGCGGCTCTCGCGATCTCCGGACTCTGACTGGGAGGGGGAACGGCTCGCACCAGATCCGTCTGCGTCTCTCCGAGAGCGTCCGGGGGAGCCGCCACGTCCCACGACTCCGGGGGAGGAGGACCCTCTCCTTCCACGTCCACGGCCCCGACCCTCTTACCAGGGTCTCGAAGATCGCGACGAAGCTGATCAAAAGAGAGCGAGTCCAGCAGCTCGGCCCCCAAAGACTCCTCCTTGGTGGCCCATCTTACTTGCTCCTGACCGCACTTGAGTAACCGGGACCGCATCGCCACCCAAATCGTGGTTCCCTGCTGGAACACCACGGCCCCGGGACCAGTCCAGCGGCTCTTGCCGACCCCCTGAAGCTCTCGACCCTGATTGCGAGGGCGTCTCCACACGTGCACCCAGCTCCCAGGGGGGAAAGAAGTGTCAACATGCCGACGAGTTCTGGAGGCGGCCGCAAGTCGGTCACGGACGTCCATGGACATCACCGCTCGCTTGGCCTCCCCCCTCAAAGCACGCTTGCGAGCAAAAGCGCTTGCTGGAGACTCAGTGTCGGTGGTGCCGCGCACCACGTCGCCGATTCCTACTTCATCGACCGCCTCGTCCGAAAGAAGACATCTGGGCAGCCGCGGGTTTTCCCCGAAAACCATCTGATAAGGCGAAAAGCCGCCTCGATGGGCGCGCCGATTTTTGGCGGCCACCACCTCGCACAGAATATTTTCCAGTTCCTCAAGAGTTCCTGGAACAGCACCCTAAGCAGCCCTCGTCAGCGCCTCCTTCACCAGCCCGCCGTGCCTCTCGCATCGGCCGTTCTGGTGAGGCGACTCGGCGTCGCACACGTGTTGGTAGGTTCCTTGGTGTTCCAGTCCCCGAGAGAACATCCCCTCGAACTCAGCCCCACCGTCGGTCATGACGGTATCCGGAATCCCCAGGGGTCGAACCCAGTGCCTCAAAAACGCTCCCCAGACCTCGGCCGCAGTAGCGGCTTTCAACAGAACGCACACTTGCAAGTTGCTGCCGTGGTCGATCAGGTTCAGGATCGGCAGGCTCTCGCCTAAAGCATTTATATAACACAAATCTGCCGCAACCAATTTGTTGAACCTGTAGGTCCGCGGCAGACAGGCTCTCCTGCGCCAACCCTTGCGACCGTTCCCGTCGCAAGCTGGACATTGGAAATGCCGACTAACCCATTGGATGACGTCAGGCCTCGCCTGGGCCACCTTCAAGGCCCGAACCAGATTTTCCCTCCGGGGGTGTCCTAAATTGACGTGTAACTTGCGCACCTCGTTTTGCATTTCTCGGGATATCTGCTCTGGAACAGCCTTGTCGGGTTTCCCTGAGGGAGGTCTCTCTTCGTCATCATCTGAATCGCTTATCAGGCCGCCGTCATTCTCAGGGAAAGGGTCTGCCGACTGCCCGGCAGCGGCAACAGGGAAACAACTGAAACTGTCTTCGGACACTCGCCGAAGATACAGGCAGCCTGTCTGCTCTACGCCCTGAGCCAGCGCCTGGACCAACTGCTGCGGGCACCTCTCCGCCGCTGACGTCCTGGCCCCATCCCACCAGCTGCGAGTGCACATGCTTGCCTGAGCACTCTGCAGCATCTTGACAGAAGAGGCTCGCTGTTCGAGATAAACCGAATGGGTTTCATGGCCACTCCTCCGTCGGACGTTCTTAGACCATACTCGCATTGGTCCGCTCGGACCGCCCGCACCCCGGGCTGCTTGAGAAGCTCCCCCGTCGATTTCAGCTGCTGAGAGAAAGCCCCGCACGGATTGTCAAGCAGAAAGAATCGGCCCCTGGACAACTGGAACATGGCAACCTGCACACACAGGCCCCACATGACAATGCCTTCTTGCTCAACTCTGCCCCGCTCGACCTGAGGCATCGTGTGCCAGTTCGGGGCCCGAGCCACGCTAAACCCCTTGCACGGCGGGCTCATGATCAGAACGACAGGACCCTCAACTTCCATCATCCTCCAGAGGCGTGCCCTCTGGCTGGCCTGAAGAAGGTCCCAACCCGTCCTGAGATCCACGGCTGGCGTCCTGCCGTATCCCCTACGCTCTATCTCTGGGCCGACACGAGGAGGAGAGAATATCTCGGAAAGCAGAGTCCTGTTTTCACGTCGAAGAACTTGACCTAGCTCCTTCCTTAGCTTCCTGAGTCCCGATCTAACTCCGATCCCGTCGAAGGCCCGAAGGGCCTGCTCCCTGACTCGGCGAGGCACAGTTGCGTCTGAGGGCGTAATTCCACTGAGTGCTCGGCCTCGCTCCAGGACGACCCAGGACTCGCTGAACTCAACTTCGCTAAGCTCGGGGTCATCTGGGGCCCACACGGTGATGTTAAGGTCCTCGGCCTTGAGGCCCTGCAGCTTCTGCTCGAGGTCTAGCGCTGAGGCCCCCGCCCAAAAGCACATCTGCTAGAGGTCGATCCTCGGCTCCGACTTTGCTGACCTGAAAACGGCGAACATCGTGACTGGGGCAACTCATGCTAGAGCTCCTGGCCGCCCGGAAGGCCAGATAAACCAACCATCGAGCTTTTTCCCCGGACTCCAGCCTCCTGGGTTTCCACTGCGCCTTATTCGCCGAGACCTCATCCAACCCAACGGGGGGGCCCGAATCCGAATCCCAGACCCAGGAGGCCTCCATGTGAGGACGGACTCTGAGGCGGTCGCGTCTCTCAGCTTTCTGCCAGACCGAAAAGCTTTTGGCGGTCCAGCCGCTCGGGTCCACCCCCGGAGGAAAAAGAATTCGAAAACTGTTCTGAGAGGAAAGAGAGAGAGAGAGAGAGAGAGAGAGAGAGAGAGAACAAAAGAGATGACACTTCTCGAATGGTGGAGGATGGAGGGTGAAAGCCGTCTTTTCCAGACTCCGCGTCTTGGCTCGGAGCGGGGACCCGCTCGGTCTCCAAGGCACAAGGCTCAACAACCAGAGACTCTTCGGCCGACAAGAAGAAATCGGCCGACTGCAGGCTCTCACTCAGCGCTCGTCGGTTCGGCGAAGCCGACCCCCGCTGCTCGAGGCAGCTCCCTCCGACTGACCCGTCGGAGCCATCTGGAGGCGCATCAGCGTCATTAGCTCCTGGAACTGGCGGTTCGTCGTGTTGGTGGCTTCGCGCTGCTCGTGCATGTACTCCATGATCTCCAACCTGTTCTTCTCCTGGTCCTGTAGCAGGCGCTCGAGCACCTCGCTGTCCCCCGTCAGAGGGCCCGGACCCTTCCTCGCTGCCCCGCTCTTGCGAGCCGCCGGAGGCGACCTCAAAGGTGCAGGCGGCGGCTTCTCGGTCGGCGGCATCTTGTACGTGACGGCGCTCGCCTCCGGGACCGCTGGACACGCCGGCTCGATCGGCACCGAACGGCGATGTACTGGATGATGCGGAGGACGATCCTGTGCGGCCGGACACTCGAGCTCGTGCTTCTCGATCAGCTGCTTGACTGCCTCCTGCTCGGCCTCGTGGTCCTGCTGCTTCTGCGACTTGGCGAGCTCCTTCTTGATCTTGGACTCGATCTGCTCCTGCGCGCTCCTCGGGGTGCACGAGAGCCTTTCCCCGCAGCTCCGACACTTCGTCCAGGAAGCGTACTTGTTTCCGTGGTGGCTCCTGAGCTTCACCCGGAGCTCGCACTGCTCCGCCTTGGTCCGAGGGTTCAGAGACGGCGGAACGCGCTTCGGAGCCAGCGTCGCCATCAGGCGGGACTGAGCGCACATGATCAGGATCTGCATCAGACGCAGCGCGAACCCGCGCCGCCCCTTCTCCGCGGGCGTGAACACGAAGCCGCCCTCGTTGACCAACTGGCGCTCTATCTCGGAGAGCTCCACCTCCTCGTAGTTCACATGCTGGAGCTCCGTGTCGTGCCAGGGGTCCGGGGTGACGTCCCAGTTCTCCTCCATCTCACTGTCCCCGCCCTCCTCCACGTGGATTGGCATCTCCATCCCGGCATGGCGCATGTGTGCCCTGGACCTTGCCATGATGGTGCCGACCGCCCTGCGCGATCTGCCCGGAAGCAGCTCCTTCTTGACCGGCGTCGCTCGCCCCATGCCTGGAAAGTTCGCTGAGCTGACTACCTGGGCGAGTTTGCACGGACCTTGAGCCGAGAGAGGCCACGGACGGGACGATATCGGCACCCCCGGTCCCCCCCACTAAACGCAGTCCCGTTTCGACCGAGGAAGTACAGGAGAGAGAGGAGGAGGGGAAACTGATGCTGACTAGCCGCTGACTGCCTCTACCCCTACGATCCTTACGCTCCTCGTTCGTCCTGACCTGGAACCTGGCGTAGCCGACCCAGTAGTCCGGCATCTGCGGGCTGGCGTCCTCGTCACGCCAGTCGGTCTCGAAGAGATGCTCTACCTTCTCGTCGTGTCGATCTCGGAACTGGCAGCAGGTGATCATCGCGCCGTCAAGCTCGTCAAGTGGAGCACGATGAACTCAAGCACGCCACAGCCATGAAATGACACGGGCACTAGCGCCTTCGCAATCGGCCTGGTCCTGCCGCCGACACCCTTGGCGAAAGGAATGTCCGAACGCTTCTGCACATGAGTCCGATAGCCGCGCTTCTCAAAGGCCTCCTTCATGTTCTCGAGATCTGGCGCTCCGATCAGCGCCTGGGCCGCCGCGGTGTCCACCAGCGCCTCGTCGCCCATGGACCTGAGCGTCAAGAAGGTCGTCAAGTCGTCCTCGGCCTCCCTCGTGGCGTCCTCCAGCTCCTCGAGGAAGGTTGCCCGCGACGGTGAACTCGATCCGAAAGCCTCCGGCTCGAAGAAGAAGGGCCCGTCCTTGCCGGTGGTCGAGCCCTTGCCCTCGGACCGCAGGCGGTCCGCCCTGGAGCGGTAGGGGCGCTTGCAGTCCTCTCGCCAGTGTCCCTTTTCCCCACAGTTAGAGCATCGTGATCTGCGCTTGATGTCCTGCTTTCCGATGCGTCTGAACGTCTGTCTTGGCGGTGGAGGTGTTCCGTCTCGCTTTCTGTCGAAGAATTCTCGGTCAACCTTTCTCGCGGCCTTCAGCTGTCTTGATTCCTTCGAAGTTCGCTTCACGACCTTGCGCTTCTGATCTGCCACCTCAGCGCACACCTCGAAAGCCTCATCCTCGTACAAGTCTCGCTCATCAAGCGATGTCAAGAACGCCTCTGCCTCGTCTTCGGGACACTCTACCTCACATATGTCTGTGTCCGATCCGTCGTCGCCGGCGTCGCCCTCCTCGGCCACCGTAGCGAAGGTCCTGCTGCTGCCTGCACTGGTCGTGGACTTGTCAACCGTCGGCAGCACTGCCCTGTCCGATATGCCCAGCTGCACTAGGGCCTTCCTCACCGCTTCACACGAGACCTGACCTCCCATCATCGTCCTGAGATTGACTAGGCTCTGACCAGTGAGCCTGGCCCCCTCCTCGTAGTACCGCGCCTTGACCGAGTCCGCAAGCTTCAGCCCGTAGGTCTCTGCCTGCTCGATCTGGGAGTCGCGCCTGACCGCGTACGATGTGCACGACTCACCCTCCTTGATTGCGAAGTCGAAGAGGGCGGCGTTCTGGACCTCGCGCTCCTTGTCGCCTGGCCTGTAAACGCTCAAGAGCTCGAGGTGGCTTATGAGTGATTCCAGTCCGTCATCTTCGTCCAGCTTGCTGCGTATCCCTTTGAACTTCGCCTGCATCGCAACGTCAAACGTTTCGAGGACACGAGACGCCTAAAACTGTGGTTCCACTCCGGTCCTTCTGGACCACGCCCTGAGATTTGACGCGTACATCTCCAGGTGCTCCATGCCAGGAAAGCTCGGAGGAGCTGAGAAGTCCCTCGATCTCTCTGACCACGTGCGCGACTTCCCCCACTTCTCGTCGTCGTCGTCGCCCGACGGGTCAGACTTCCAGCGTCGCCACCAATCTCTCCAGCTGCTTCCCCACCAGCTGTCTGGCCACTCCCACGAGCCGTCTTCATCGTCATCATGTCCTGTCTGCATCCCGATCTCCCTGGACCTTGCAGCGCCCGCACTCGCCTGTCCCCCGTTGCCCGTCTCATCCATGCTCCGGCTACCACTGTTTGTTAAGTCGGCGGGCATGGGAGAAAAGGAGAAACTGGGAGGGGACGATACGTTTTGCAGCAAGACCTCGAAAGTCTCGAGTGCTTCTTCATGCCTCCGCGTGGAGGCCTCTAAAGCCCAAAAGGCTACGGAAACTCTCCAGACGAATCCAAAGGGGCAGGAGGGGAGGAGGAAAAGGAACACAAACGCAGACAAAATCTCCGCATCTCGTGGTGCACCGCTTGGCTGGGCCAACGGTGGGGCCGATAACTTCGCCTTTCTTGACCTCACGGACAAAACGGCCTCCCTGCCCCGGCTCTGCGGCGCGCAGCTTGCAGACCATTTTCGTGGCCTCGTCGGGGTACGACTGAAAATGAGACCCCCCAGGAATCTGGGAAACCTTAGGAGGGGCGCAGTCGAAACGACACGAGGCCATTCTATCGAACATCGTCGAGTGTACAACCCATGGGTCCTCCGAGACACTGGAATACAAACGATCATAGATTGTCTGCGAATTGGCGGACAGGTCAGACTTCAACGCGGTAACGACTTGGTCGCCCCGCGAATGTCTGACCCCGCAGTCGTGCCGCTCCAATGTGAAGCGCCAGCTCCATCCTTTGGGCGGTCTTCGCAGAGCGCCAAAACCATCTACCGGCTTGGTACTCCAACATCGAAAGATGGCCGGTTCACCATGGAAAAAGCACTTCCCTTTCGATCGGCGAATGGATTCTTCATCAAGCCTTTCTTTCGCCTGCCCGGTCAGCGCATTAGCTCGCTTCTCCTCTCCAGGCTGGGCCGGCGAGGGCGCGGCTGCCCTTTTGCCGGGCTTATTGGAAGCGCTAGGCGGGGCAAAGACGCGGGCACAGCTGCGATCATGGCCGCAGACGTCCTGGCCGGACGAACTGCACCAGCACTTTTGGCAGCAATGCCCAACCCACTTGGGATCGTGCGGCGACGGGGCCCGATCAGGGTTCGCCCACCATGGGCCCTCCATGTAGCGACAACCGGGAGACTGACACAATCGCGCGTCGACCCATGCGTCCTTGTCTGACCTAGGGTCCCCGGGCCTAAGACGGGCACGACCTGCTACGCCTCGCGATTGGCGCTTGACGGAGAGGGGGTCGTCTATCCTGCCCTGCGTTGTTTGTCTAACAGGGTCTCCGTCAGCGGACGCAGCTTTCTTTTGGGCTGCAACCTCCGTCGGGTTAAACTCGACGCCCCCCTCCATTTCGACGTCTTCTTCCATCGTGACATCGCCGGGGCCGAAAGGGTCAGTCATCCTCCCGATCGGCTGGGCCGACGGGGCAGCATCCCCAATCGGCTGGGCCGATGGGGTTGCCCTTCGGTCCGCGATGAGAGGGGCCTGTCCTTTCTGTCCGGCAAGGGACTCCCCACCATCGGACAGGTCCGTGGCGGGTTCACACATGAGATCATCCGAGCATACCGAGGTCAGGACGTTTCCTGGCGGCTGGGCCGCTGGGATATCCAGCGGTTGGCGCGCGGGGTCAGCCAGTGACCGATCGGTCGCGGGAAGGCCGCGGCAGGCGAGGCCCGCGCAGCCGCAGCGAGGCGGCGGCGCGATCCCGGGGGAGGCCCGCCGGCGGGTGGCCCGCGCAAGCTCTGGAGACAAAACGGCAGCGGCGCAAATAAATTTGGAAGAGGAGGCAGGATGATGTCGGGATGACAAAGATCGTTCGGCAGCACGCGCAATGACCACATGTACTTGCTGGGCAAATGCATCGGTGTAAACTTCTGCTGACTTGCAATCCTTACCGCGTGCCTCAACATGATTGTGCGTATCATCACATTTGCGCTCGAGTCCCTCAACTACATCATGCGACGTGGATGCGATCGTCCAGGGCTTTTTTTCATGAAGTTGACCTTTCTGCCCTTCTAACCGTACGCACACCCGCGCAGAGCCGCTTTGACAAAACCTAGCTCTCTCATGAAATCTTTCACCTGAGGGCCCCTCCAATAATTACACTGGGCAGGCCACTCAAGACAAACAGTACCCCCCGCTTTGTGCACAGCGCGGGCGATCTCACGGAAATTCCAAAACAGATATCTAAAGTCGGTCCTAATTCCTCGAAGCCTGCGCAAAGCTCTGTGGTTTCCAGCGCGGATATAATGGGTTTCATTCACATATTGCCAGGGGGAACCACCCATACAGGGCATTGAGCCCCATAGAGCTATATGTTTTCCTTTAAACTTCTTGATATCACCCAAAGCCAATATTCTCCCTTTGTCGGTTCTCATATCCTCTTCTCCGTGTGTCGTATCACCTAACAAGAATTATTAATGAAATTCCTGGGGTTACCAACTCTCAGAGCCACAACAATATTCTAATGAGAGTCCATCCCCGTTCCACTGGGTGGCCGGGGCGCAGTCGTCCCGGATCCAGAATTCGGTCCAGCCGGTCCATCTACTGGGATGGTAGTCGCCATCGCTGGAATCGCCATTCGAATTCTGCTCAAATGGGCGATGATACTTTACGTCTTCATCACGCCAGTTATCGGTACGGTCAATGTTCAATCCATGGCGGATGTTGATCGCATAGGTACGACGCTGATCGGCTAATCTGTCTGGGTCAACTGGACAATCTGTATTCACGGGCGTAAACGTGACAAGTCTGGGAATAAAGTGCCAGCGTCTGAGACTATTTCCGCGCTGAGTCCAGCGATCCTTCTTGTTTTAAAAGTGAGCGGCAGCAGCAGGGGGAAGGTGAGGAATAATAAGGTTGTAACCAATCATGTATCCTTCTTGCTCGGTTCTAGCTGGCTCGGGTTGTGATTGCGCATCACATTCCATTCGTGACAGATCCGATGCATCTGATTCACTTTCATTCTCGGTTAGGTCAAACATCGCTCTCATGTCTAACTCTTCCTTTGACCTGGTTTTGTCGGAGCTTCTCCTGGAACCTTCTCTATTCGTCACAGGGGGGGCTGCGCCCGCTACCACGGCTTGGCCGGGCGCGTTTGCCACCGCGGCCTGGCCGGGGGCAGCGTCTGTGGCAGCCGGGCGCTTGGCGCCGTGTGGCGCCGCTGGGATATTTATTGGTTTTGGGGAATGCACAGCGGGCTTACTTATTGAGACGCTTCTTCTTCTTCTTATTCATCTTTTTACTCGGTACAACAGCTCCTTTCCGCGAGGCCGAACTAGGACCTAAGCGGGGCTTGAGAATCCCCCCGGGTTTCAAGGGAAGGCCGTCAGAAAACGTCGAATCTAAATAGTCTCGGTACCGCTTGGCGGTCCAGAACATGGGAGTCACTACGTTGACAAGATATAACACTTGAACCCAGGCCAATGGGTCTGTGAATCGCTTCGTGCCAATGTCGGCAGCCTCATTTTGTGTCCGTTCGTACTGGAGTTCCACTATACCTCGGGAAAACTGCTCAGAAACTGCGGCAGCGTCAATGCGATGAGTTCGAGGAAGGTGCATCAGCTTCATGGGCCCTCCCGCTTGAATAACTTTGCACGCTGCCTGGTTATCTTCCAAGAAAAGACAACGCATCTGTCGTCCAAGCAGTATCTCCCAGAGCGGAAGAGCCGCAAGCACCTCTTTTCGCAGGGCAAGGTCGGCAGCAACAATATCAGCTTCAAGCGTGTTGTGGGGAACACATGTCTGTCGCTGAGACCACATAGATTGACCCGCTCTAGTGTAAGGACCCCGAACCGCTTGATAACTGGCACTTGTGCTCCTGTGTGTTCGGATGTGACTTGCCAGATCCGCATCGGAGTATTGTTTCAACAAGACATCCTCCATATTATCCCCTACCCACGAGGACATGCGATAATGGGAAGTGGACTTAATCTAGCAAATGGGGCGGAACAGATCCATGTCTTGTTGTTCTGTCCATTTGGTAATGCAACTCGCTGCGTGGCAAACTGCGCGGAGAAGGTCGTATCAGGCCACTCTCGCACCGTATAGGATCTTCATCAAAACTTTAGCCGCACTGGGCTGGAGCACACCCGAACTGGGTCGGTGGCTCCGGGTCGCTGGGGCTGGCCGCCGCGGCATCAAGGCCGTGCACCGCTACCTCTTGGTCAGGGGGCCCAACGTCAACGTTAATGTTCAAGGCTGACGCGATGGCCTCCTCCGCAGGAGCGCAAACTTCGCATCGGGGCCCGCCTTGGCCGTCCTCGAGGTCGGCAAGTTCGGGGCCGAACGGAGTGCCTGCAGCGGGATGCGTAGATGGGTCGGTATCTGTGAGCTGGGCATGCAGTGTGACGCAGGAATCGAAGAATTCAGTCATGTCATACTCAATGACCCTGGCCTGTTTGGGTTCTCTAGGCTGGCATGGCTCAGGCGGCTGGGCCGCTGAGTCACCCCCCGTTTCCACTTCAGCACTCTCGTCTGGGACGGATGCGTTCTTCTTAACTTTGGGAGGCGGCGGGTCCAGCTCCGTGGGCAACTCACCCCGCCACTCGACAGGCTGCGTGGATAGCCGGTGCTCGCATCCCAAATAGCGTCCGACCGCGGTCGGAGGGTCTATCTCTATACCTTTGGGGCAATTGGGAGATGGGGATTGCAGCAGCTTCCATCCTTGAGCTAACTTGTCGGCAGGACCTGCCAGCTCGAAGTCATCAGCGTAGATAATCAAGGAGAGTTTCAACTCAGTGTGAAAATAGCAGCTCCGCCACGGGCTAGATTTGATAAAGCCGTTGGCCGTGACATGCCCTTCGCAATGTTGCCCCCAATACCCCCCTGAATCAGGGTGTCCGCACAAAGATAAAATCAATGGGCATACGGGAATGCGCATGTGCGACCAGGACTCAGGTCACTCTTCACGAGGCAGGAACACCCGTGTCGGGGTGCCGCCCAACTTAGATTGCGTGTGGGCCTGACGGGCGTCGGCTTGTTCAATGCCATGACCGTCAAAGAACCCGTAGGTGTCGGCTGCTTTGCTAGCCTGCATTGTGGCGGGGCTGCTGGAAAGTTCCTGAGACAAAGCCACATCTTTATTCTGATCTCTCACGCTGGAGCCGCCAAAGACGACCCGGCCCTTATATTTCCGATCTTTATGTCCTAGCGGCAGCTCGGAATTCTTTTCTACAAGGATTGCGAACAGACGACCAAAGTGCGCAGTCTTCCCTTTGAGTTCTGCAACAACATCGGCATCTTATTTGACGCCTTTCTCATTCCATGTGCCTATCTCTCGCAATCGGTCCCATTATTTCCTCAAAGCGGCCTTGGCATCTTGTTTAGCCTGGGCTTTCGACTTCGGGAACAGATCGCGCAACAGCGGCATCAATCCGAGTCTGTCGCCACTCATTAGGAAGTTGAAAGGGCTCTTCTACAACTGAGATGAGAACAGTGAAAGGATTGTACAAGTAATCTAAGCCAGATCTTCCCTTTTCACGGTGACCTGGCATTGGGGCCGAGCTATGCTGCAACGGCGTCCGAGGCACGCTGCGCCGCGATGCGGCGGCCGCCGGACTCGAGGTCTGGCTTGCCTCCTGCGTCGCCTCAGATTCCGCGTCAGATAATGGACCCCTACCGACTTGACCGGAGGGATCGCCATCGCGCGCGATGGCACCGCCGTGCCAAGTTTTTTTCCACCAGAAACATCGTCGCCATCCGAAAAAACATTCGTCTTCTCCCGAGTCCTCCTCGGCGGAGGAGTCGGTGGCCACAGCTGCGGCTTGGCCGCCCTGTGCCGCCTGTCTTCGAAAACGTTCAACTACCCACGGAGCGGCTCTCCTCGCCTTGGGACGTGCTGCAAGGTAAGCACGAGCCGCGGCTGGCTTGGCCACCGCGGGCTCGGATGGAGTTTCTGGATCTTCCACGTCTAAGCCTACGTCGCGCAAGAGGGCAATACAAGGGCCGGGATCATCAATGCCAAAGAAACCTCTCTTTTCGGCTTTGTATTGTTCAACAGCCGCTCGGCGTTGGAACTGATTCATATTAAACCAACGTCCAGGATGAATGCCAGGATTTGTGGATTCAGGCAACTTTTTGTGCCATTGGGAACCGCGCTTTGGATCTGGGTCTGCAACCCGCACTCGAGTCACGGGAACGTAGTCGGAGTCATAATAAAGCACAACTCGAAAGCTGCATGTTTTTTTCGACGACCTGTCAATGGGAGCTTTTGGGTTAGCTCATCTTTCGTTAGACCAACAAGAATACGGCGATCTTCATAGCATTCCATCGTGTCAAGGTTCTGAGTCGCGCGAGCAAGGGGCTGTCCTTTCCCGGGAATCCTTTCGCGCGGCTTGGCCGCCGAAAAATTAGACTGACTATCCAAACGGTACTCAATATGTGCGAGACCTAACTTCTGACCTTGATTTTCGTCGGGGCGAGAGTCTCGCTGTGGGCCCCGGCCGTCAACAACCACAGGCTCGTCATCCACGCACAGACCCCCCGGACCGTCGTCATCGTCGGAATCGGCCTCGGAGTCACGCGGCGGCGCGTCCTCGCCTCCTCGGGAAGGCGGCGGCGTAACCGCGGCGGGGTCATCTGCACAAAACGGATGGGCCGATTGTGCCCCCGCCCCTTGCCCCGAACCGTCTGGGGCGGCCGCGGCTTCGCCAGCGGGAGGGATCGTAACGGAGCGCACTTCACTCATCGCCTTTTCATACGCTTTTCTCATGGGAAATTGTGGCGCTTGGTCATCGGCAGTGCCATCTAGGATGTTGCTGTAAACTTGATCGGACTTCTCAATGGTGGGTCGCTTGCCCTCAGGCGCGCGCCCTGACCCCATGTTAAGTCCGTCGAGCTGTCGAAGCGGCGCCGCATAAGTCTCTGGCCCAACCATGCCCCCCGCTCTGTGGACATACCCTAGGTACAACCCAGGGGTCATCGTACCACCAGTCTTGGCTATTCGAAACCTTGACTCTGGCGGGGGCACATAGCGTACGAGAGACCCGAAGGGAAGCAGCGGTGCCTCAAACTGATGTCCGAAGCGACGCTCCCAACTAGACTTCCCCTCTTCAAGAGTCCTGGCGATGTAGCAGAGACAAAAATATCTAACGGCACATGTCCAATATGGCGGTGGAAGACCGGCCTGCATCAGAAGAGCCCGGGTCCCCATCTGTACCGCGCCGTTTCCACGTTCAGCAACAGCGTTTTGCTTCTTGTTTCCTGGGATGGTAGGATCGTGGGCAATCTTGAGCTCGCAACGTGCCCTTGCGAGCTCGCGCGCGCCATCAGTGTGACAATGTTCTAACTTCTCTCCAGGGGCTTTAATGTTTACTAAAAGTTACAACTGTGAACCGCAGACTTGTCGTGTACACCCTGAGCGGCGAAGAAATCAGTAGCTCGGTCGCGAAATGTCACGCACGCGGCCTCATCGTGGAGCCCCCGCGAGAGTTCATCCATCGCAAACCAATGATCCATCGTCGTCAGATGTCCAAACGAACTGGGGTTAGCGTATGGGCGGGAAACCTTCAGCCCTTGGCTGCGCGCTTTGCGCTGCTGTCGTCTCAGAGCTTTGGCCCAATTCCATACAGAACAATATGGGTTCTTGGGAGTACGAGTGAGGAGATGCGCGAGGGAGGCTGCGACCTTCTTGAGTTGCTCGGCAAGGAGACCCGACACCTCAACCTCTGCTATCGTCTGGGTATAGTTCTGATGGCGCGTCGATGTCGACTAGGTCGACACCGTCAGCGCCTCCGACTTTACCCTCCTCGGGCCCGGGGGCCGCGTAGCACGCATCGGAATCCAACCCATGATCCATCTCGTAAGGAAGGCATCCTGAGACCCCGTACCAACAAGGCCTCTTATTTGCGGCAGCGCAGGCCACGGCTTGGCCGGACTGAGTGTCGGCGCCACCGACGGCTTGGCCGTGGCAGGGCAAAGTCAAGAGACAATTGGAGGCAGCGATGCCGGTAGGTGTCCGAATCCAACCGCATTCGCTAGCCTTGCGAGGCGAATAGTGGAAATAAGTGATGGTATCCGAAGAGTCTGACGAGGACGGGAAAACGGGCGCGGGCTCAGCCGGCCGTCCGTCAACATAGCTGTGATTTCCAATCAACTCATGTGTATGCAAGTCTATGGTTACGCGAGTCTGAACAGCATGGGGCGGAGGTCCTCCCGCCGATTCCACATTATCCAGAAATGCCTTGGCGCCTGGCGTCACGCAACACCGCCGCCCGGGGGTTCCACCCTCCCCAGCGGCAGCCGCGCACATCCACTGACCAGCGCCTCCTTGCCTGAAAGGGTCAAGTACGGAATCTTGCCCTCAACGATCAGGTCCACTCTTTGACCGTTGGGCAACAGGAGGTAGGGCCTTCGGCCAGCTGGCCAGAAGAAGCTAAAGCCGTGATCCACGCACCGCCCACCTACCGAGATCACGCACGGAGTGTCCGGCATGACCACTGCGTTGAAACTACCACCCTTGAATTTTGGGCATGCGATTCGAACTGAACCGAGGGCTTTTGGTTCTCCACCAGCAGTGGAGTGATCGACTGCGGAAGCTTTCGGATGAATCTCACTGCACCTGCGCTCTTAATATATCTTTCCGCTATGGGGTTATACCCACACCCTGTATGAATGATAAAGCTCTGCGCTCCGAGGTATGCAGCATCTTTGTCTGTGCATCCCGCAGCGGCTGTGCCGCGTGGGCCCTCTTCCCCCTCCTCAGTCCTCAACCAAAGGTGCCAGACGTCATCTTGTAGGTCTGATGCCTTGATGAAGGCCTCCGCCGCAGATGCCCTCCACTGGGTGGACAATTGCCGGCGCGTATCATCTGGGAACCTCCACCTGTCTTCAGCACTCGAGGGCAACTCTTAGGTCGCGGCGACGCGCCTTCCTACGAGCGAGGGCGGGTTCCGCAGTTGAGGGGTCAAATCGGACGCGGAAATTGCGCCGACCCTTTGTCTGAGATCGAATGCAACTCTTGCTGGGGGGCTCGCTCCAATACATCTTGATGGCGCCCCGAGAAAGAGGATGCAGGAAATTGGCAAGAATCATTGCGATGCCCTCAACTTGCTCCCTGCGCTCGTGGAGGATATCTCCACTGGAAGAGTTGTCATCAACTCCTCTGCTTGCATTTACAAAGGCCTTTGGGAAATAAGGGCCGGCCTGCTTCTGCCCTGGGAGGCCCCGAACTAACGGGGCTGGGCACGCGAACGCGCCCAGGCTGACTGGGTCAGTGGACGCACTCTTGCCTCCCCGCAATCGGCTTGACCGGCGCGGGCACCGCCGCGTCCGTCTCGCGAGGAAAGCAAGAAGTATCATCCTTCGCAAAATTAATCAAATCAGTCCGTCTGCACTGGCGGCGTGGCCGCCAGTGCAGAGCCAGTGTCGCGGATGGTTGGGCGTGGTCTTGGCGAACCAACAGTCCTTTCCACGCGTGCACTGTCCCGTTTCCTTGAAAGAGCGGCAAATATTGTCTTTGCTCTTGCCTTTGCCTTTGCCTCTGTCTCCATCGCTCTGGCGTCGCTCTGAGCTCGCGCTGGCGGCCCTCGAGCCGCCGCCTCCTGAGGATGAAGAAAAATTGGCAGCAGCGGCATTGGCTTGCTTGACTGTGCGCTCGTGCCCCAGAGGCTTTCCCGCTTTGAACTTGGCCTCTTCATATTTGTCACGCTTGAACTTTTCTTCTGCGGTCAGAGATCTGCGTTGCTTATAGCAACCATCGCGGGGTCCACGGCAGTTCTTGGGGTCGCGTGAGACAGGGTAGCGCGGCAACTTGCTCTGTTTTTCGCGCGAACGTTCAGATTGGCTTCTAGTTCGCCGCTGCGCACCCTTTCCACGGCCACCTGCCGGGGTCTGAGATCGGCCCCGTGCCTCTCGACCACGACCTTTAGGTTTCTCAGGCCCCCCTCGAGAACGCGTGTTCTGAGCTGGGGCAACGTTCGGGTTAGCCCCCGCAGCCGGCGGGGCCGGAGCGGCAGCTTTGGGCTTCTTGTGATCAAACGGGCAACCCTGACCCGCGCACGGGCAGGTCTCTCCTTTGCGGACGAATTTGCACGTTGTCTCGCCCTTTGGCGCTCCACTCTTCATAACATCTGTGGGTTCCCCGAGACGCGCTGCTACCTCTGCCGCAGCGGCTTTGCCGTTGAGGCCTCGGCGATTCTCGTGGCCGTTGCCTCCACCGCCGCCCAAACGCATCTGACGAGCACGTTGATTCAAAGTACCCTCACGCAGATCGATGTTCCATTCTTCTTCTTCGCGCAACCTCATCATTCAATCTGAGTTATGAGCCATTCGTAAGTACGCATGCCCGTCCCTGGCTTGTCTGAAGACAGATCATAAAACTGACAAATCATGCTCAACTTCTTCGGCTTCCTGCATAGTTCAAGGAAGTGGGCATGGATCGATGCTCGCATTTCGTGGGCATGGATCGATGCTCGCATTTCGTCGGACGGAGGTCGTGCGCCGTAGAGCTGCTGATACACGTCTGTCCATTCATAATAGAAAAGGTACAGATCAGCGTCGGGGCGATAGGGATCATTGACGACCTTGAAAATATCACGTGAAATACGATGCTGACCCAGCTCCGATCTAACTGAGCACCAGTAGCATATGGCCCGCATCATTTCGCGCCCCGTCAAGAGTCTCTTTTCATTCTGGGCGTCGAACTCCATGCGCTGAATCTGGTGAAGGAAGTGATTGTGATGAACAGAAAGACTGCAATTCCTACGCATCTTGTTAAATTTCTCAATCAAGTTAGTGGCGATCATGATGTCGAGGCGTCGGAAGCGGCCTGGGTCTCTAAGTTGTTCTTTAGCCACGGTGGGGTCCATGGTTTCCATGATCCAAAGCTGTGCCTCCTGAGTCTCAGGAGACGATCCAGCCACAGCGCGGACGGCATGCATCTGCCACTCCCGTATGTTTGTAGCATCGGGAATGTCCATCAGATCAACCTTTTGGTTATTGCCAACCTGTCTCCATTGGTCCAGAGGAGCACTCTCGTCAAGACCTCCCGGGTCATTGGGCCCACCTGGGCCCTGAGGTCCGCCGCGACCGCCTCCACCGCCTGGGGATCCAGGACCCCCCGGACTCCCTGGAGGCGGCTTCCCTGATTGGTCTTGGGCGGCATGGGCAATTCCGCACAAGAATTCGGTACTTGGTGCGGTACTATGATCACCCCCATCATTGCTCTGCCCTGCCCCGCCAGACGGCGTGGCCGCTGGCGTGCTACCCTTGCCTCCACCCGGCGGCTGGGCCGTTGGCGGCCTCGCTGGTCCCGCCTGGGTGAAAGGGTGATAGTTAATAAGGGTCATGTCGTCAACAGCGCCTGGCAACTCGGCATTGAAGGGTACATTGTTCCCGGAGATGCCTGGCTTGGCTGGACCTTCGGTGGCAGGACCAGGAACAGTGAAATGGGGTTGCAAAGCTGGCCTGATGGGCGTCCCCTGCGAAAGCTGGGGCACATCGAACTGATGAAACTTGGGCATGTTGCCCAACGCTTTCTCCATAAATTGGAAGGATTCCATGCCCGTGGTCTTTGTCATCTCTTTTGCCATTTTTTCCAAGGCCGCCCCCCGGTCAGCTGCTTGCGATCGAGACCACATATGCTGGTCTTTCTCTTTCAAGGATTCAGCGATGGCAGCCCTGAACTCCATCGCCTCTTTCTCTGATGCAGCTGCGCGGGCCAACGCTTCTTCTTTATCACGAAGGTTGGCGGCTGACTTTTCCGAACTCAATCGACGCTGTTCCTCAGCTTGCTCTTTCGTCCTCTGCATGTTACACTTGTCAGCGTAAGTATCATCGCAGAGCTTCTGCTGTTGGGGCCAAAAGGTTGGGTCTAGCGCTGTCTCGCTTCCACTGCTCACCCCACTCCGCCTGTTCCACGGGCAAACTCTTTCGTCGGGCGCACGCGACGCAACGCTTCGCGTTCATATCAAAGTGGTCTTTGCAACTGGGTGACCCGCAAATGGCGCATAATCCGACCTTTGGGTTTGCTCATAATGAACGACTTTCGGCGGGGCCCCCTCTCGCGAACTGAGGCTGCTGGGCAGCCCTCACACGCAGCAATGGCGGCATTCCGCCCTCTGGAGGCGCCGAGCAAGGCCGAGCCTGCGACGACGTGGCACCAGACGGCTGGGCCGCCGGCGACGGTCGTCTGCTCGCCCCTGCCGGCTTGGCCGGCGGGCGCGCTTCGTCACCTGATTGCATCTGTCGAAGCGATGCCCTAGGGTGTTCATGCATCTTGAGCTCCTCTCGATATTGCTTTTTCTGGTCAACCATCGTCGCAGCCATAAACTGTGCGTTGGCCGCTTCCAGCCTGGCAGCACAAAGTTGATATTGGAGCTCCTTCCTTTCATGCTCTGCCTATGGCTACTGCGGCCCTCTCCCCTTCTAGCCTCGCCACCGCAACAGCGGCGCAGGCGGACTTGGCGTTCGCAGCTTGACTGCGCACCGCCAGGGCAGCCCGTCGCTCAGAAGATAATGTCTCAACAATCTTGTTCTCAGCTTCTTCCGCACGCTGCTTGGCAGCCACGGTCTGAGAGGGCATTTGTGCTATCAAATCTCGTTCTCGCCGACTGGCAGCTTGGGCCATGGCAAGCCTGCCAGCCTCGAACTTCTTCTGAACGTCGGCAATAACTGCATTCATCTTTTCTCGATCCAGCCGGGCCTGTCCGGCCCTCTGGGCTTCTAAGGCCATGGTCTCATACTGTCTCTGGGCCTCTGGGGCCCTGGCTTCTTCCTGCATAGCTTGGGTCAAAAGATATTGACAGTTATGTTCTATCTGGATGCAGTCCTCACACAACCATTGATTGCCGCACTTGGGGCACACGCTGGAACAATATCCACGCACTGGGCGCCTACAAGGCCCCCCGTTTTGTGGGCTTTCCCCGGGCACCTGTTCTCCGCCTGGGGCGGGCAACTAGGGCCCGGGTTCCAGCGCGCCTCGCGCATGGAAATGGCACTGTTGCTCCTCGAAGTCGATCGGGCACCAGATCGTGGGATCTTGGGCCGCCCCCTGCTCGAAGCAGACGATCGAGGGCGAACGCGTGTGCTCTCCGGTGGCTTGGCCACCTCGCGGAGCGCCTCATCCCGTTCATCCTGTGCAAACAACTCCGGGGGTGTGACTGGGGGGTCAAGCGGGTCATCATCCTCAGCTACCGCGGGGACCGACGGGCACGAAGTTGGGAACTCGATGCAACCTCTGCCGCCTGGGGCGGGACCTCACCGATTGAGAGAACGGGGGACGGTACCGGTGTCCCCCATGGCTCGTGTACCGCTGGGACCTCGCGGACTAGGTCGCTGGTCGTCATGTCTACATCTGGTTTCGCAAATGCCTCCCCAAGAGCTTCCAAGTGATCGTAGTCAACGGTCTCCTGTCCTGGGGATGACCTTCCGTCTGGGACGGGACAGTCGGCAGCGTTCAACAGCGGCAGAACTTGGCTTGGGGACATCTCGTACGCGGCATACTCCATGTCAGCTTCCATGGAGTTGACATCGTCTTCGTCATCACACTGTTCGTCGCTGTCTTGACCGGGCTGCCCGTTCAAGGCGATCGGAATGGGGTGAGTCCCGGGCGGACGACCCCAACCGTCTGGGACGGCGGGGAGCGCGCCGCTGGACTCCTCCACGATTCTCGGCCGACTGGCTGGGCCAGCGGCTGGCTCAGCAGAATGTACGGCCATCGGGCTGGAATCTACCGTTTCTGGGGACTCTGCAATCCAAGATGAGAAGGCTCGTCGCCTGGCGTTCACGGCTGGGCCGTTCCGCCTCATCGGGTCCGGGGTCTGATCACGTTCTCTGATCGGAGCACGAATGGGAGAATCATATGCAGACATATCTACGACTTCTCCAACAACTCCTCCATGATGATCCCGAATGAGGTTAGAAGAGGTAAGAGAGCGGCCCTCCCCTGGGCCGCTGTCCTGTTTTTCTTGCCCGTCTCGATGCACATCGTGTAATCTCGCGGGCAATTCGGCTGTCTCATCATAGCTCGATCCCATAGCCACTTGGTCGCGGGTTTCGGCTGAGAGCCAGTCTCTCCTCTGAGAATCGGGGTAAGGTGCCAAAGGAATTAAGGTATCGTGATCAATACGGTCAGTAGTAGAGGATTTGGGACGAAGCATCGATGAAACAATATGTTATCCGTATAGCAAATGCAATCAAGTATGGTAAGGGAGAAGGCCGGCCAGAGGCGGACGACGACACGAGCCGCGCGCGAGCCCCCGGCGCGCTCCTTTTATCACTTGATCAGCACTCAGCTTCAGTATAACAAGTAATGTCAATGATGTACAAGTAAGGCGGCAGCAGAGGCACATAATGATGAGGCGGAGAGGAGCATATTTACTGCATCAGCATCAGCATCAGCATCAGCATCAGCATCATCAGCACCATCATCACCATCATCATCTGAGTCAGCATAAGCATCAGCATCGCCATCGCTATCATCGTCAGCATTTGCATCACCGTCATCCCCATCATCATCACCATCACCATCAGCATCATCACCAGCATCTTCATCAGCATCAGCATCAGGATCGGCATCAGCATCATTATTACCATCAGCACCATCGGCATCAGCATCAGCATCAGCATCGACATCAGCATCACCAGCAGCACCATCATCACATGAATCAGCATCAGCATCAGCATCAGCATCGCCATCACCATCATCATCATCATCAGCATCACCATAATCGCCATCATCAGCATCAGCATCAGCACCATCATCATCATCTTGGACATCGACATCGCTATCAACATCATCACCATCACCATCATCATCAGCATCATCATCACGATCACCATCGGCATCAGCATCATCATCAGGCTCAGCATCATCATCATCATCAGCAGCAGCCTCATTATCTGCATCAGCATCAGCATTAGAGCATCAACATCCTCAGTATCAGCATTCGCATCACATCAGCATAATCATCATCATCATCATCATCATCACCATCACCATCAGCATCAACAACAGCATCAAAATCACCATCATCATCAGTATCATAATCACCAGTTCCATCATCAGAATCAGCAGCAGCAGCATCAGCATCAGCATTACCACCATCAGCACTATCATCATCATCCGCACCATGATCAGCATCAGCATCAGCATCGCCAGCAGCACCATCGGCATCACATGAGCCGCATCAGCATGAGCATCAGTATCAGCATCAGTATCACCATAATCATCAGCATCAGCACACGCATCATCATCAACAGCAGCACCATCGGCAGCAGCATCATCAGCATCAGCATCAGCATCAGCAGCAACAGCATCATCATCATCATCACCATCAGCATCATCATCATCAGCATCAACACCAGCATCATTGTCACCATCATCACCATCACCATCACCATCAGCCTCAGCATCATCATCATCATCATCAGTACCACCATCACCAACATCAGCATGAGCACCAGCATCATCATCACCATCATCACTAGCATCATCATCAGAATCAGCATCAGCATCAGCAACAGCATCGTCACCATTACCATCATCATCGTCCTCGACATCGGCATCGTCATCAGCATCAGCATCAGCATCATCAGCATCAGCAACATCGGGATCAGCATCGTCATCACCACCACCACTACTCATCCTCACGGCGTCCTCCGCGGGAGCGCCTTCGGCGGGCGCCTCGCCGCGGGGCCGCTGGCCCCAGCGGGGCTGGCCGCGCGGCGCGCTGCGCGCGAGCGCGCCGAGCTCCCGCGCCTCGGCCTCGTACACCGCCCGCAGGGCCTGGGGCAGGGGGAGGGGCTCCGCGGGGCGGGCGCCTGAGGGCCAGGGCCTGTCGTCGTCGTCGTCGTCGTCGCTGTCGTCGTTGGTGTCGGCGTCGTCGTCGGCGTCGTCGTCGGCGCCTTCGGGGTAGTGAGGCCCACGCTCGACTCAAGCTGGAAGCGCTTGAACTGGGTAAGGATTCGGACTTTCTCTGGGGATGCAGCGGGTCCTGGTCTCTCCTCCCTTCTCCTCCCTCACCTTCTCGCTCCTCCCTCGTGTCCTCTCCCTCCTCCCCGCCTGCTGTGGAGGCGGGTTGCCGCAGGACGGGGGATGCTGCTTTGCCTGCCGAGGGGCTTCGCGGTCGCGCACTCCTGTCGCTCTGCCCTGCTGCTGGCTGATATTGCGCGCGCGCTGGCAGCAGGGCACCCAATCTGCCGTCAAGGACCATCAGGCTGCACAACGACTAAAAACGAAGATCAGCCTCCCACCCGAGAAAGCCCCAAGAGGATGGGAGGGTGATGGGGGGAGGAGGAACGGGGAGGAGGGAGGAGATGTCGTTTGGCCTCCACGGCAACTTCGCCAGCCATCTTGGCTCCTGTAGTGAGGGAAGATGAGGGAGGGGGAGGAGGGAGGAAGGACGGCGAGGAAGGACAGGGGCGAAGGCCAGGGGGATGAGAGAGGACGGGGGGGCGATGAGGGACCAGGAGGAGGGATGGGATGAGGGGCGAGGAGAGAGGGTGACGGGGTAGGGTTTTTACAGTGCACCGCTGACACCCAGGCTCCAAGGGCAGGAAAAACCGCCAGGGACTTACCGCCAGGGCAGGGAATCGTCCAGCCGAGGAGACGATAGCGCTGGATGGCGGAAGGCCTTTAAAAATCCGCTGATATATTTGCAGCTGAGCATTCGTGACAATACGTATGGGGCCCGTGCGAAACCGCGGGGAGGAGGGACGGGACGGGGGGAGGAGGGAGGATGGAGCAGGGACGGGGAGGAGTGAGTTGGACCAGTGCAAACCCCAGACGCATCATCGATGTTGCAAGTAACCCCTCCTCCACATTCTTCATAATCAGAGAATGGATGGATTCGGCTTGTGTTCGGGATCCGTTTTTTTGCTATGTAT
>CAUYUJ010019270.1:721053-723553 GCA_963575745.1 Prorocentrum cordatum
CTGTCGCAGGGGCATTACTCTCGAGGGTCGCAACGGGGGCCGGATTATCTGACTGCAGGCCGGGTTCGACTGAAACGCGAGCAGGAGAAAGCAAAGCGAGGGGCGGCGCAGCAACTCCGAAGTTGGGCTCGTCGGCGCACGGGCTATCGTCGGGGGTGCCGTCCCAATCGTAGTCGCGGGCCTCTTCGGTGACATCGGAGTCTCCTGCCCCGGCGCCTGGGGCCTCGCCCCCCCCCCCCCCCCATCCCCGACCGCTCTGCGTTCAAGCCCGCTTTTTAAGCTTCACCGAACCAGGCAGTGATCTTGCTGCTGCGTTTTTCTGGTGCGCGTTGCCTAGCGAGATCTTGCCTCTGCTTGCCAATGGGAGACTTTGACCTCTCGGTGGCCTTCTTCTGAAGCCTGAGGGCCAAAGAGCGCCTCGGCGCTGGCTCTAGGAGGTGGGCGAAAAGTTCGGCGCCCGACTCCGCGAGCTCGGTTCGCAGACCCGCGCGCGGCCTCCGCGGCGCGTCGCACGCAGCTTGCGCGACGCGCATGCACGAGCCGGCAGCGGGGCACGCAACTAAATTATCTAGGCGCGCGGGCCCCCCCCCCGGGGCACAAGTGACATCCAAAGAACTGATTTTCGTCCGAGCGCCCGCGCGTTCGAGGGCACCTGTTTTTTCCCCCAGCGCAGCCGGGGGGGAAGTCCAGTCAGCGGCGACTATCCAGGGCAACGGAGCACACAGGCGGGGCTAGCGAATTCACGGAATCGAGCGACATTCTGATCCGTAAAACCGATGGACGAGTGTCCGTACAACGCGATGCACACAAGTGAGAAGCCTTTGCAATGGGTAAGGAGAGGCAGGAGCCCATCGAACGTCGACCCCTTCTCGGCTTTCGAACCCGATGCTGCTCTATCTTCGTCTAAGACCTGCACGGGGAGATGATTACGAGTCAAGGGAATTCACCTCGCATGATTTCTCCGATTCCTCGGCGACGGGCCACGCCGCCTTGAGCCGCGCGCCGCTGACAAAGAGTTTAGAGAGCTGTCCCTCGTCTTCTTGCGCCGACCAATGATGCCATTGCCGAGGACGTGCGCTTCGCATAATGCAATGACATCGTACTGAAGCAGCTGCAAGTGTTGGACGGGCCCGCAGGCCTTGTCAACCATGCATCCGATGCTCCCGAAGAACAACAATAATGACTTATCGGATGTGAGTTCTGAAAAGATGCCCAATAGAAACACTGGAACCGGTAGGCGACGATGGTGTCTGAAGACTGCCCAATAGAAGCGCTGGAACCGGTAGACGACGATGACTGCCCAGTAGACGCACTGGGACTGGTAGACAAAAGTGACACAAGAGGCATGGCACTGGCCCCGAAGTTGTGGTTGCGCCAGCGCCCGTCGCGCTGGCGCCCCTGCTCCTCGGTGAACCACGCGCCGAAGAACGAGCCGCCACTGACAGTGACTCCTTCTCCTTGCCAGGAGCAGCAGCCTCGCCTCTGCCGCCGCCCTCGGCCATTTCGGCCGCCTGGTGCGCCTGGAACTTCATCTGCGAGAGGCGCGCCGCCGCCTCTTTGAGCTCCCGCGCCTCCTTCTTATCCTTGGCGGCGGCAGCCCCCTGGGCACCAGCGTCGGGCTCGCCCCCCTTGGCAGAGGATGCGCCGCATTCGCTGCTGCTGCCACCGCTCGCGGTTGCTTGGCCCCCGTCGCCTCTGCACTTTTCTTCATGCGAAGGAGGCGTTCCTGGCGCGGTCCGCGAACTTATTCCACTCCGCGCCCTTGCCCTGCGCCTCCTTCAGGTAGCGCTCGAGCTCTGCCTTCAACTGCCTGAGCTGCACTTTCTCGCTCTCCTCGTAGTCCAAGCTCTCTCACTCCGCGAATATGTCGTCGTTCAGCAGGACGGCGACCTCCGTCTGGGCCTTGGCCATGCCGCCATGCGTGCTGCTGCGGTGTCTCGGGGTGCCAAGCTCATCATCCTCGAAATGAGCACTACGATCATCCCGATCAATGGACCGAGAGCGAAGACGGACGAGTCTGACCTTTTTCGAACACTCGGAACATTCGCAGCCCGTGGACAACAACTTGTCGTTGTACTCGAACGTTTGACAGGAATTGCATTGCGACCAAGTGCGAGTCGGCAAGATGTGTGATTGGTCTAGGTCAGATTCCCAGCTTTCGTGCTCCGAGACTGACTGTGGGGGGGAATCAGCTGCCGAGTTCCCTCAAGCTGGGACAGCCCGAACAAAATGCTCGGGCCTGAGTGGCCCGAGGAAGGAAGAAGAGGAAAAGAAGGAGAAGGAGGAGGTTGGCTATCAAGGCAAGGGGTGTGGCGCCCTCGATGGAGGAGCTCGTGGGGGCTCGGGCTTTGGCCAAAGCCTCTCAAAGTGAACCTCGCGCTAGATTCACGACCCCCCATCCGTAGTAGGCTGTCAGGGCTCCGGTAAGAGCTGCCAGCCGCCCTGTTACTCCCAAATCGGTGGGCCCCACATGTACGCATTTGTAATTCCGGTTTTCGAC
>CAUYUJ010019270.1:728553-796107 GCA_963575745.1 Prorocentrum cordatum
TGCGTTGTAATCGGCGTCGTCGTTGGCGTGGCCGCTGTGGCCAACCGAGCGGGGCCGCCGAGGGGGGCGCGCCTGTGCGGCCACCGTGAGCAGCGCGCGGCGGGCCTCCGGCAGGGGGCACTCCAGGAGCGCCTCCCGCACCAGCTCGTGGGATGTCAGCAGGCCTCGGACCGGGCGGCGTTGTCGTCGCTTCGTCGTCGTCGTCGTCGTTCTCGTCGTCGTTCTCGTCGACTCAAATGCCATCCTCGTTGTCGGCGGCGTCGTCATCTTCGTCGTCGCAACCGTCGCAATCGTTATCGTTAACGCCATCACCGTCATTATCGCCGTCGTAATCGTCGTCGTTGTCGTCACCGTCGGCGTCATCGTCGTCGTCATAGTCGTCGTCGTCGTCGTTCAACGTATATTTTCGCGGTCGTCGCCGCCACGGTCAAACGCGGCTCAGAGAGCTGGCCGAGATGGGCCCTTTGGGGTTCAGAGGACGGCTTCGAAAAGGGTCTCGGGATGACGACTGCGACTGCAAAGCCGACGGCGACGCCGACGACGCCGGCCTGGCGGAGGTGGCGCGCCGAGTGTGGCTGCTCGAAAGACGTCGTCAAAGTCGTTGTCGAACACATCCTCCTCCACTTCGCGCCTTCTCCTCCCCATCCTCCTCCTACTTTTCGCCCCTCCTCATGCCACCTCCTCCTCCCCCTCCTCCTCCTCCTCCTGCTCCTCCTCCTCCTATCCCTCCGACCTTCTGCCTCCTCCCCCTCCTCCCTCCTAGTGCCTCCTCCTCCTCCTCCTGCTCCTCCTCCTCCACTTCCTCCTCCTCCCTCCTCATGCCTCCTCCTCATCCCTCATGATGTTTCCTCCTCCTCTTCATCCTCCTCCTCCTCATCTTTCTCCTCCTCCTCCTGTTCCTCGTCCTCCTGCTCCTCCTGCTCCTCCTGCTCCTCCTCCTCCTCTTCCTCCTCCTCCTCATCCTCCTCCTCGGTCGGTCGGTCGGTCGGAAGGCTGTAGGTTCGTAGCCCGTACAAGGATGGAGCATGGAGCAGAGCACAGACAAAAGCAGGAAAAGGTAAAACACATGCACATGCGGAGAAGAAAAGGGGGGGCACAAGACCCGCAACCTGAGCACCACCTCCGCGCACCCTTGAGGGGGCGTCCCTCTGTGTCTAGTGTCCCTGTGAGCCATGCAGTCGTTGGCCATGGCATGGGTCATGAGGGGGTCGAGGGGGATGAAGAAATCCGCAGCCCAATCATGGAGCAACCAATCGACAGAGGAGCCATGGCCACTAGAAAAACACATTATCCCAGTGCGACCCTACCTAGGAGTTGGAGCCTCGAGGAAAGCAGAATTAGTAGGAGAGGGAGGAAGGAGGGAAGGAGGGAGGAAGAGGAGGAGGAGAGAGAGGAAGGAGGGAAGGAGGAGAGAGGGAGGAGGGAAGGCAACGAGGACGAAAGGCATTACGACGCGGTGCTGAACAAAGACATGCACACACACACACACACGCACACACATGGATACATGCATACATACACAAATGCATAACTACGTGCATGCACACGTGCATGCATACCTTGGTTTTACGTTTGCTTGTGCTTTGCTTTGCTTTGCTTCTGCTTTGCTTTGCGTTGTCTTCGGCAATTTTGCTTTGTTTTGTCTTCGTTGATGTTGCTATGCTATGCTATGCCGCGCTATGCTATGCTATGATATGGTATGGTATGCTATGCTGCGCTATGCTTTGCTATACTAGGCTATGTTATGATATGCTATGCTGCGCTATGCTATGCTGTGCAATGCGATGCTATCATGTGTTATGCTATGCTATGATGCGCTGTGCTATGCTAATCATGCTATGCAATACTGTGCTATGTTATGCTAAGCTATGCTAAGCTATGCTATGCGATACTGTGCTATGTTATGCTATGCTGTGCTATGCTATGCCATGCTATGCTACGCTAAGCTAAGCTACATTAGGTTAAGCTAAGCTCAGCTAAGCTAAGCTAAGGTAAGCCAAGCTAAGCTAGGCTAAGCTAAGCCGAGCTAAGCTAAGCCAAGCTACGCTAAGACGAGATAAGCTAAGCCAAGCTAAGGGGGCGCTATGCTAAGCTATGCTAAGCTATGCTATGCAATACTGTGCAATGTTATGCTATGCTGTGCTATGCTATGCCATGCTATGCTATGCTACGCTAAGCTACATTAGGCTAAGCTAAGCCAGGCTAAGCTAAGCGAAGCTAAGCTAAGGTAAGCCAAGCTAAGCTAAGCTAAGCCAAGCTAAGCCAAGCTAAGCTAAGACGAGATAAGCTAAGCCAAGCTAAGGGGGCGCGACTGGGGGAACCGCGGGGCGGGGACCGGGGGAACCGCTCGGGGCATGTAGCACTGCCCGGCCCCTTTAAGCTAAGAAAGTAAGAACCCTCTAGGCAGAGCCTAGGTAGGGAATGATGGACATCAGAGAGCATGGCAGAGGCGAGCAAGCGACACAATTGTTCCGGATATACCTGCCATCCTCCTCCTCCTCCTCTTCCTCCTCCTCCCTTTATTTATTTGAATATGCTACTACTCCTCCCTCTCCCCGGCCGATAGCCGCCCCATCCGGGACGTCCCATCCGAACCTGCAAAAAAAAAAAATCCCAGTGCGACCCTACCTAGGAGTTGGAGCCCCTAGGAAAGCAGCATTAGTAGTAACAGTAAAGCTAAGCTAGAGCTAAGAAAAAGCTAAGCTAAAGCTAAGCTAAAGCTAAGCTAAAGCTAAGCTAAAGCTAAGCTAAAGCTAAGCTAAAGCTAAGCTAAAGCTAAGCTAAGGCTAAGCTAAAGCTAAGCTAAAGCTAAGCTAAAGCTAAGCTAAAGCTAAGCTAAAGCTAAGCTAAAGATAAGCTAACGCTAAGCTAACGCTAAGCTAGAGCTAAGCTAAAGCTAAGCTAGAGCTAAGCTGAAGCTAAGCTAAAGCTAAGCTGAAACCAAGCTGAAACCAAGCTAAAGCTAAGCTGAAGCTAAGCTAGAGCTAAGCTAAAGCTAAGCTGAAGCTAAGCTGACGCTAAGCTAGAGCTAAGCTAAAGCTAAACTGAAGCTAAGCTGAAGCTGAGCTAAAGCTAAGCTAAAGCTAAGCTAAAGCTAAGCTAGAGCTAGGCTACAGCTAAGCTAGAGCTAAGCTGAAGCTAAGCTAGAGCTAAGCTGAAGCTAAGCTAACGCTAAGCTAGAGCTAAGCTAAAGCTAAGCTAAGCTAAAGCTAAGCTAAAACTAAGCTAAAGCTAAGCTCAAGCTAAGCTAAAGCTAAGCTGAAGCTAAGCTAAGCTGGGTGAACCCAAGGGGCGCAACTGGGGGAACCGCGGGGCGGGGACTGAGGGAACCGCCCGGGGCGATTTACACTGCCCGGCCCCTTTAAGCTAAGAGAGTAAGAACCCTTCTAGGCAGAGCCTAGGTAGGGAATAAACATGTGGTGCCATTTTCCTCTCAACATGGACATTATGTCGTCCACGTCGATAACGCCTTGCAAGAAACACACAAAGTGCACGCGCGCGCGTTCGTGTCAAAATCATATCAGACACGCTGTCTGTGCAAGCATTTCAACCTACAAACAAAAAAAAGGAGCAAACAATTGCTTTTCATCGCAAATCTTCAGAACTCCTGCCGGCGCGCAATTCCTGAAATCATCGGAAGCCATACGATTTCCATGATTTCGTGAAACAGCCAGCGATATCATCACGCCGCGCGGTGCACTCGCGATGCTCGGTCATACACCCAGGGCGCGATTTCTGTGCAAACAATACCATGCGGGCGACATGCGCGCGCGTCGCCGCGAGCGCATGTCCAAATCCTTCCAGAGTCGTCGCCATCATCGGCACCGTCGCTGGCCTTGCCGTCGTTGTCGCCATCATCGCGGGTCACCACCCTCCTCATCACGTCGTCACCGTGGTCGACGTCATCATGCCATCGCGCCCGCCCGAGTCACCGACCTGCACCGAGGTGCCCGCGCGCTGGCGCGTCCTTTGAGACGTCTTGGGCCAGTTCCCACCGGCCACCGCAATCGTGGCCGCAAGAATTCTGCCATACCAGCTGGCCGATCTGCGCGTGCGATGCATTTTGCCAGCCAAGCTTCCTGGGGCTTTCTGGGGCTTCCTGGACCTCCTGGGGCTTCCTGGAAGGGCTCCTGGCGTCTCCTGGGCCTTCCTGGGGCCTCCTGGGGAAGGACTCAATGGGGCCTTCAGGGGACTCCTGGAGCCTCCTGGGGCTCCCTGAGGTGTCCTGAAACATCCTGGGGCTTCCCGGGGCCCTCGTGGGGCTTCCTGGGTCCTCTTGGGGCATCCTCGACTCGTGCTGAAATGCCCGCGAAGCCTTTGAGACAAGCTGGGGAGTTCCCATCGCTGTCGCGGCCGCATCAGCTGTGCCAAACCAGATCGCCGATGTGATCTCGGCCCCGGTTGTGCCAGCACTGTTTCTTACGTTGTGGGAGGGCGGGTGGGACTGGGCATGCCATGCATGTCTCGCTCGAGATGACTAAGTTGACTCCGACTCCTACTCCTACTCCTACTCCTACTCGTACTCCTGTTTCTACTATTTTCTACTCCTACTCCCACTCTCACGAGATTATCATCGGAAGTGCGCCAATGGGGGTCGTTGAGCGGGCCGACCCATACCTCCGCATTCTGACGGACTCGGGCGAATACCAAAGAATTCGAATGCATCCTGACGGATCCTGACGGATCCTCAGCGGCGGGCGCCCGTCCAGGGTAGCACGGGCCGCCCGCCGCAAGGGGGCCGTGGCTGGGTGACTCAGGTCACCAGCTCCAGCGTGGCTCGGACTTCGCGGCGCTCGCCGAACGCACCGCGCGCCGAGCGCGACGACGCGCAGCGGGCGACGATTGCGAACGACAACGCGCCGACGATTGGTTGGCCCACGAAAGCGACGACGACGACGATGACGGCGCGCCCGTGGACGGCGGGCGACGACTGCCAGATCAATCAAAAGCAGGCCGCAGAGATGAGCCAAGATGCCGCATATGTTCGTCGAGTCCTCAACTGCCGCCGCGGTTTGCTCTGCGCCCTCGCCCCTTGGCGTCGGCGCGTTTTAAGACAGGGCCCTCGGCGAGCGCATTACACGGCATCATTATCAGGCGCCGCGTGGCCTGAATGCGTTCTGGCCAGAACTCCTCCGCGGCTGCCGTCGGTCTTGCGCGTGCCGCGCGTTGCGAGCGCGTTTCATGTTCATTTGGACGTCATTATTTGACAGTGCGCTCTCGTCGGGCTGAGCCAGTAGCACTCGAAAGGAAGGTGGCGGATGAGGAGGGAGGGGCGATTGGGGTTCGTGGAGCTCCGCACTGCCGGGGGCGGCCCCGGATGACCCGGAGGGAACCAGATCCGGACTGGCGTGGTGTGGTCGGGCGGGGGGCCTGGCCGCGGTAGCAGGCGTATCTCCCGTTTCCCAGGGGCTGCTGCGATTGCTGTTGCTGCTGCTGCTGGAGGGAGTCTCGGGGTCCGGTGAGGCATGCGTCGTTGGGCGAAGGCTGAAGGTCGATTGGTGGAGGCGGAGGTGGAAGGTCGGATGCTGGGTGCTGGAGGTCGGAACGCATAGGTGGCGGAAGCTGGAAGTCGACGGGTGGAGGCTGAGCTGAAATTGAACATCGGACGTCAGACGTTGGAGGTCGGAGCGCTGATATGGCGGAAGCTGGAGTTCGATAGGTGGAGGCGGAAATTCGAAAATTGGGTGCTGAGTGCTAGGGGTCGGAGCGCTGGGATGGTGGAAGCTGGCGGTCGATTGGTGGAGGTGGAATTGGAAAGTCGGATGCTGGGTGCTGGAAGTCGGAGCGGTGCGGCCGGGGGTCGATAGGTGGAGGTGGAAGTGGAAGGTCGGATGCTGTGAGCTGGAGGTCGGAGCGCCGAGGCTGGAAGTCGCGAAGTGGTGGTGGGAGTGGAATGACGGATGCTGGATGCTGGAGTCTGGAGCGATGAGGTGGTGGAAGCGGCAGGTCGATAGGTGGAGGTGATAATGGAGAGTCGGATGCTGGATGCTGGAGGTCGGAGCGCAGAGGTGGTGGGAGCTGGAAGCGCGGCGGTGCCCCGACTTCCGCCGGCGCTGGTGCCGCAGCCTCCTCTGGCACGGGCGGCACGTGCATCGCGCTGTCGACGGAATGCCCCGACGCGGACGAAATTCTGGTCAATGACCCTGGGCTCGCCCCGTGGAGTTGCTGCTGGCGGAGGCTGAAGGTGGAAGTGTGTGCGCTGGCCATGGCGAGGGCGACGTTGCCGTCGACACTGTCGGGGCGGCTGGTCTCGACGTCGCGATCGTCGTGGGCGCCGCGCAGCTGGTCCCCTTCCTGGGCGCCCGCGTCGAGCTGCACCTCGCCGAAGCCCGGTGGAGGTCTCGGGCGGCCCGGAGAGAACCAGACCCAGAGGGGGGGGGTCTGGTCGGGCGGGAGGCCTGGCCGCGGTAGCAGGCAAATCTCCCGGCGCCCCAGGGGCTGCTGCGATAGTTGCTGCTGCTGCTGCTGCTGCTGCTGGAGCGACTCTCGGGGCCTGGTCAAGCTTGGGTCGTTGGGCAAAGGCTGGAGGTCGATAGGTGGAGGCAGATGTGGAAAGTCGGGCGCTGGGCGCTGGAGGTCGGAGCGCTGAGGCGGCGGAAGCTGGAGGTCGATAGGGTGGGGTGGAAGTGGAAAGTCGGATGCTGGATGCTGCGTGTCGGAGCGCTGAGGTGGTGGAAGTTGGAGGTCAATAGGTGGAATCTGAGTGTCGATAAGCGAAGTTCGATAGGAGGAAAAGGAGGAGGAGGAGGACGAGGAGGAGGAGGAGGAGGACGAGGAGGGGAAGGAGGGGAGGGAGGAGGAGGAGGAGGAGGAGGAGGAGGAGGAGGAGGAGGAGGAGGAGGAGGAGGAGGAGGAGGAGGATCGCGCGCCACGGAGGGAAAAGGGGGGACAGAGAAGTCCGACAGTCCGACCGCTCTTCCTCCAAGGGGTGCCCATCCAAGTGGACCTTTGTCGACCGCAGGCATGGCGGCCAGAAGCCTGCCCATGCCCCGCGACAGGGCCCCCCTGAAGGATCAATCAGCCGTCTGAATCAGCACCGAATCCCTGGTCTTCAGGGCGCTCGCGCCATTCTCCAAGGGTTCGCTCTTCGGGCTCGCTTGGCCCAAAGGCTAAGAGAAAATCAGCAGGGCAAAAGAAACAGGCGGGCCTCTATCTGGCCCGTGTCTGGCCTCTCGTTTTTGGGCCCCTGGAACTATTCCAAGACCGCCCGCCAAACTCCCGAGCCGCCGCGCCGGGAGTCCTCCAGGGGCCCAGTTCGAGAGGTCGGTTAGGGTGCTTGCCCCTACGAACAGCGCCCGTATCTGTCATGTCAGGGCCTACCAGGGCCCCGCGGGAGCCGCCGCAGGCAACTCGGAGCTCCATGGGGCCTTGCGACAATCAAGCATAGCCTCCGCAAACGGAGCCTACCAACATCGGCGGTTGGCCCTTGGCCATCGAATCAAACTCCAGCCAACAACGCCCCCTGGAAGCCCAGGGTGCTTGGTCCGAGTCTAGGGCCATCGGGGCCTGCACTGGACCGCGCCGCTCGCTCGGGCTGCCAGCCGATGGGGAGGGCTCAGGCGGAGGGGGGGATTAGCAGCCGCAGCCTTCACTCCCCCAAACAGCTCCACCAGAGCCCCTCCCTCGCGGCACCACGCTCTGGCGAGATCAAGGTGAGACCCCGGGCTCCCAGGATATCCAAAAATCCTGAACCTGCGCAGTGAGCCATGGCCCTGCTGCCGAATCGGAGCAGGGCCACTGCAGACCCACGGGTCACTCCTCACCAGCCTAGCTCCTTGTTTTGTCACACGATTGGCAGCCTTGTTACCTGCGTGCACAAATGCCGATATGCGTCATCCGCGCACATCTTTCATGCTAGTGCGTGCCCTCACCTTCTTGAACACAACCGCCGCGGGCAAGGCGTCTCGCCTCCAACCCCGGCACGCTGGGCACTGAAAAAGACGGCGGACGAGGGCCCCGGGCACTTCCCCGCGGATGAGACAGTGACTCGGCAGCTCGGAATCCAGCCCTTGCGGGCGGAACTGGGCCGAGTGCGCGCCCGTGGCCAGGCCGCGCAAGACACCTTGCTCCCTCGCGCCCCAAGTCCCGTCAGTAACCGCCCCCTTTCCTGCGGGTCATGCCTGGCATGCAGCAGCTCGTCGAGCGGCCCCCTAAAATTCATGTCTCGCAAGCCTGTGCATCGCCCAAACTTTGCCGGGCCAGACCTGTCCGCGCCTGCTGCTAGGATGGCCCTACGGGCTGCGAAAGAAAGCGATATCGCACTACCGTCCCGTTGCTCTCCTGTCGGTTCTAGCGGCGTCCACTGGTCCAGCAAAACTAGCAAGTTGCACTCGGCAGCCCATGGCTAGGCCACAATGCTTCGGGGAAATGACACTGTGAACTTTACCTAGCGCAGCTTCCGCTGCCCGAAACCTAGACGCCATCGCGGCGCGAGGCTGCAGGCCGCCAAAACACGGGCCTCCCCACGTTTCTGCCCAAAGCGTTTTGCCCCGCTCCTCGACGCGACGAGGGGGGGGGGATTGGCGGCTGGTAAAGGCCTCTGCCAAACGTTGGTTTGCCCCGCCCCCTGCCCGAGCTTTAGCGCCCCCGCCGCGCGCGGTCCCGCGGGCGCGCCCAGCTGAGCCCAGCGGTCTGCGACAGGGTGATCGAAACACCAGCTGGCCACAAAAAGGTCCTCGCCGAGTTGATCGCAATTGGCTTCCTGAGGCCGCGACAATGATGCTCCTAAGTGCACTGCCCACTGAGGCATTTTGAGATCCTCCTCATAAATGTTCCAGCCGCCTCCACTTGAAACAGGGAGCCCAGCTGAAGCCATCAGTTCCCTAATGCGCTCGAGCATGGAAAATTTGGAGCGTAGCCGACCGGGGCAAACAGAAACGGCAACTCGCGATGGGCCATGGCCGTGACAACCACCACCCATTCCGTCACATATCCTCGCTGATGTGCCCAAGTTCTCGCCGCCTTGATCTGGGCCTCCACCAGCCTGTGCCCATGCGCGAGGCAAGCATCGGCACGCATCTCTCTTTGGCCCCACGAGCCAACTCAGGATATTGCTTGGCCTTCTTCCAGGCATTCGAATTTTAGGTGACCGCCGTGATCCCGCACTCCTGCTTGTCGCCCTCCAAAGTCTGGGTCTGGCCTGCAACTGACTCACCGCCCAAAGTGCTCGTCGAAGTCCCAGCTTCTGGGGCTGCCCTGCCACGGGCCCACCCAGAAACCTGTTTCGCCCCGCAGCCTGGAAAAGCGGGGCGCTCACCGCACACCCGCGCGTCCGCGGCACTGCGACGAGGCTGCGCTCGATCGAAGGCATCGACCACCCGCGCGCCTGCGGCCTCGCCCCAGAGCTCCCCCCCCCCCCCTGCAGGGTCTGCCATGCCGCGGGCCCCCCCCCAGGACGTCGCACCAAGGGGGTCGCACTTTCCTGGGGCATCGGCCATCCGCGCATCTACGGCCCAGGCAAGCGGCTGGTCCTGAGCGAGGGCGCAGACTACCCGCATGTCTGCGGCCTCGCTGAGCGGACCGCGACCCCCTTTCGGGGTCTGCCCTGTGGCTGGCCCCCCCAAGGTCTCGGGAGTCCAGGCGCGCATGGGAGGCCGCTCCTCCCCGGGCATCGACCACCCGCGCATCTGTGGACCAGAGAAGAGGCTGGACCTGAGCGACGGCATCGACTACCCGCATGCCTGCGGCCTCGATCCAAGGCCCGCTGCCCCCCTTTAGGGTCTGCCCTCGGCTGGGCCCCCCCCCGGGACCTCCGTCGGCCCCAAACAATGCCGCTGCCTCCTGCCTGCAAGCTGCCCGCGAACAAAATCAACCAGCCTTCCAAGTTCGCCCCAGCGGTACCCTGCAAAAGGCATCCCAACCGAACCTGTCGGGGATCTCATGCTGTATCGAACCGCCTGTCTGTTCCATGTGCCATATGCCATTCGACCGGGCTTCCATGCACTCCCCCATGGCCACCTGCTCCAGCTCACCCGGACTCTCACGCCCTTGGCCCTGCCAGGGGCGACTCCTGCACCTCTTGGCCATGTCCCGCCCGAGCTGTGCGCGGCCTGGATTCGGCAAAAATCTGGCGTGGTATTCCACGCGCCATCGCTGCCAGGGGCCTTGGTCCAAATGGCTGTGTCCTTTGATGTGCCAGATCAATCGGGTGCCCCGGCTCGCCCTCGCTTCATCAAGCTCGCGCCTGCTTCTGTCTGGGACTGCCCTCGGCGCCGCCCCTGTAGGTGGCCTCCCCATCAGTTGCTGCAGTGGCGGGTTCGCAGTATAGGCTCTCTTGGGCGCCTCCAGCCAACTTCGCTCTGGCTGCCGCGACTGCTGCCTGCAGCTCCCCAGCGGTGGGCGCTGCAGCCACTGACTGCTTATGCTGTGCTCCTGAGGCAGCCGCAGATGCTGGGCTTGCTGAACTTCCCCCCGCGCTGGCGCCAGCCCCAGCGCTCGCGCCGGTAGGAGGAAGAGCAGAAGCACCCCGAGGAGTCGACGACCCTTCCCCGCTGGAGACGGACGCCGCGTCATCCTTGCGGGCCCGCTTAGCAAACAAGCGCCGGCGCATCGCCCTGGCCTCTGCACAGAACCTCTGGATATTCGCCGCACTCGGCCCGGAGCTCCATGGCCGCGTTGCCGTTGAGCTCCAGCCACTTGCTCCGGTCGACCTCCTCAAGTTCTAGGCCGCTGAGGTCGAGAAACTCTCGGTCGACGATCTCGACCGCGTCGAACCCGCTCCCATCTGCGAGCAGCTGCGACAGGTTGATTTGCGAACCTGCTGGCACCTGCGTCGCATCTGGCGCAGCTGTGCCAGGCGCCGCACGCTGGAGCTCCGCCTTGAGTTCCGCCTGCCACTCTGCCTTGGCCAGCGCCGCCGCATGAGCCACCGCCGCCGTCTCCTTGCTGCAGTCCTCCAGCCAGCGCCGCGCCTCGTCCTCCTGCTGCACCGCCTGCTCGGGCGCCTTCTCCGCCCTGCGACGCGCAACCCCCTTCGATCTGATGGCATTCTCCAGAAGCGGCTGCCGAGGCGCGGCAGGCGGCCCAGGTGCCACCGCCCGCGCCTGGCCCGGAGCTCCTGGGCCCCTGCGTCCTTGCCGACATGCTGCTGGAACTGTTGCAGGAGCTCGGCCACCGAGACAGCGCCCGTTCCGCGCTGCGGCGGCGTCGATGGCATGGGCGCCTGCATGCGGGGGGGCGCCCAGGACCCTGGCTGCTGGGTTGGCTGCCTCTGCCACTGGCCCCCGCCACCTGACTCCGACCGCGCCCCCTGCGCCGCCGCGGCTGTTGGACTGCTGGGGCGAGGGCAGCGCCTCGAGAATATCGCGCAGACCTCGGTTTCCAGTTCCGACGGTGGCGACAGCTCGCGCGCGAGAGGAACTGCTTCGTCGCATCCTCGACCACCATGGGCTCCGACAAGGGCTCGCGAGAACGCGAGCGGTGCCCGCGAGGCAGAATGCACTGTGCCGGAATAACCCTGCTCGGGCTCCGCGTGAAAGCCTGGGCGCGGCCCGAGGATCGCTGGCGGGGGCGCGCCCCCCCTTGCCACGCCTCAAGTCGCTGAGCCCCCCGCTGCGGACTTGAACCAAAATGGCCACGGAGGAGGAGGGCGACGACGACGAGGACGATGAAGGGGAGTGAGGAGGAGGAGGAGGAGGAGGAGGAGGAGGAAGAGTGAACGCCCCCTGAGGAGTCGCGCCCACCTACCCTTCGCGCAGCCGCTGAGTAGCGAGAGCGCGGATGCGCACGGCCGCCGAGGCAGAAGTATGAACGTGGGGGGGGGGGGGGGGGGGGCGCCGATCTCCCCCTTCATGGCGCGATATATGTAGATAGCGACGGCGGGAAAGCGGGCGACTCGAGCCATCGTGAGCTGACCGACGTGCCCCTCCACGCCCCCGAGGCCCAACCGAGCTAGTGTGGGCCAGCGACGAGCTCTAGGAATCTGTCAACCTAAATGCTGCCGTGCACTGTTGGGACAGCGTGGACATCCTAGCAAGCACATCTTGGACCCAGGGGTCACATGCATACGGCTGCTGGTGGTCCATGCCCCACGCAGTGTCTTTAGAACACGTCATCTGATCGCGGGCTTGCACGCGCAGAGAAAGGAACGGAGGTGGAGCCAGCGAGAAGGGAGGTCAGGGGGGGAGGGCAAAGTCAGGATATCATTTACTCAAACGCTTCCTAATCGCGCATGCAGCCTGCTCAGGATACATGCGCTGCGGCAGCAAGGCAGGCGCGACTCGCTGCACCTTGGGACGCCCCGTTCCCTCCGACGTAACCCGCTCCACCTTCCTCCGCCCCGCGCGCGCAGCCGTGCGTGAGACAGCAGATGTTATCTTGCATATGCGATGCAGACTGGTGGGCTTACACAGGCATGTGTCCTCGAATCGCTGCGCGATTGCTGAGGGCTCCCGCCGCCATTCTGGAGACCACATCTGAGCAACGCAGCGCGGTGACGGAGCGGAGCAGTTGGCGGTCCCCTACAGGCGCCGTAAGTGCGCGCCCCATCCAGTCAAAGCGGCGGCGCACGTCCGCCGCGGCGACGCGAGAGACAGAGACAAGATGGCAGTGGGCCCTCCTCCCCTACACCACTCTATCAGCGACAAAAAATCTGAGCGCTTCCTGGCATTGGGAGGGAGTCAATACAACTTGTGAAATGCGTGAATTTCTCTTTTCAGAAGCCTCGCGATGGGCAAGAAGAGTTGCGCGACATAGCTGAGAGTGGGGGGGGGGGGGGGGGGGGGGGGGGGGGCGGAAGCGCGCAAAAGAGCGAGGGCGGATGGGGGGGCGCGAGTGCCGCCGGCAAGCTGAATGCGTTTCAACCACTTCTCCGAGGGAGCTTTCCACTGCAACTCAGTGGTAGCTCCTGGGCCGAGCCAGCCCCTAAGTATTCCGCCGCGTCAATAACCTGAAACGCGCCCTGCCTACGACAGACCAAATCAAGATCACGACGAGTTCGGCTCTGCACCTCGGGAGACAAAAGGGCCCCAAGCGGGGCTGCTACACATTTCGCCGGTTGCAACTCTAGGCCAGCGAGCTTTTTCCGCGAAGCAGAACGTTTCAGCGATCATGAGAAGTTGAATGACGCATAGCATGATGAGACTGATGTCATCTGCGCACGCGCGCACCACTCCGTGATCGAGAAATGGAAAAAGACGTTGCAAGTGACGCAGCAGTGGATCCACGCACGCCGCCCAGAGACTTCCCGGCAGCGGGCATCCCTGGAGCACTCCACTGGCCAGCTCGCGCATTGGCGCGAGAGGCATGTCGCCGAACCGCGCGAACGCCGCAGAAGCATTATAGAGAGTAGCAATCGCCCATCGCACCCTTGGGGCACGCCATAATGTGCAAGAGTGAGCTCTTGCCATTTTCTCTTCAGGCTCGGGAGCGCGGCTTTGAAATCGAAGGGCAGGAGGGGCGGTCGCTTGCGAGGCCCGTGTTCAAGCCACCCCACTCTCCTAGCCTCCGCGTCCAACAAGGGTATGCTGCCAACAAAGCTACGACGCGTGATATACCCTTGTTGGCTCTCATGCACGCGCTGGTCAACCAGCGGCTTCAAAACGAAATTCACCGCTGAGCTGATGGCGTTCACGTCACTAGTCTTGAGATTTGGAGGGCAGAGATCCTGGCGCCGACGAATGACCCGAGTCGCGCCCAGTTCATCTTCGCCCTTGGGGGGGAAAGCAAACAATGAGCGGTTGGCCTCGCATGGCAAAAAGTTGCCAGAGTACACGCGCCCCAGTACTCGATGCAGAGTGCTGATGGCAAGAGGCCGGGAGAGCCAGAGGGTCAAGTCCGGGAGCACTTGGCTTAGCACGTTGGAGCGCTGACGTCGGTGCTTCCACGCTGGGCACGGGAGCGTCGAAGGCGGGGGCAGGGGGGGGAACAGAGGAGAAAGCATTGCAGCATTGCTCTCTGTGTCCGAGGATTCGCGTGCTGCAAAAACTGGCTGCCAATGCGCCTGCGCGGCATTGAAAATGCCTTGGTCGTTCATCACAACGGCACTCGCCCCCTCCGGACCCTCGCCACGCACGTGCACGCGCGCGCCCTCAAGACGAAGTTGACGGGGCCAGGGGGTCCACGAGCGTGCTCTGCGTGCTGCTCGGCGCTCAATCTTACGCCGAAGAATCTCGCCCCCGTGTCGACCGAATTCATCGCAAGGCGAGGCGCGCATGCTGGCTTGCAATGCGCGACGCTGGCGCCGCTCATCGTTGGCTGCATCGCATTGCGAGTGGAAGGGCGCTGGAGAGACGAGGCCGACCCGACCGTCAACGACGACGAGGTGAGAACAGGCGAGGGGAGAGGTAGCGATGAGGAGAGAGGCTGTGCGCACATCATTTCTCCACAGTGCGTGAGCCATGGAGCGGAACATGTACATGCGGGTGACGGGGGCATCAGGATGCGCGGAGTGAAGATACCCAGGGCCCTGGAGCTTATCACGAGTGAGCGCGGCAGCTTCATGCGCGACAGCTTTGATGCCCTCCCGCGCTGCTACCGCGTGCAATTGCGAGAAGTCCGTGCGAGACAATATGCGATCAAAGATGTGCTGGAACTTGGGGGCGCGAAGCCGGCGCGGAGGGATGGCGCTTTCCTGCTGCGATCGCGGAGCAGACTGAGATCTTGAGCATAGGCGCAGCATGATCAGACAGGCCGCGGCCTGACAGACGAGTGCACTCGCGCGCGATCTGCAACGCTGCGTTAGCAAGCATCAGAAGAGACGGACAGCCAGAGACAAACATCCTATCGACGCACGAGACCTGCTGCCTATGCGAATCGCACCGAGTGGGTACCTCCATAGTGATCTCTGTGACTGACGCAAACATGCAGCGCCAGCGCGCTTGCATACGTTGGCATCGGTGGTCAATGACCGGGGGAGAAAGAGGGGATGGAGCGGCATCAGCATCAGCAGCCTGCTGCGGGGACCGAGAGGGACGGGGGGGGATTCGGGCGCGTTGAAGTCGCCGAGCGCCAAAAACTTAAATGCGCGCTCGCGCTGCACTGCGCGCTCGACCTGCCGCGACCAGAAACGCTCAATATCATGCGCGTCGAAGGCCGAGAGCTGATGATTACGCGCGTTGAGGATGCACGTCGAATGGGGGCGCGCGCTGGACGAGATACGCAAAGCGGCCGCGCGGCCAGGAACGATCGGGCGCTGGACGCACGCCAGCCGCAACTCACGAGGCACAGGCCGATGTCGCGGGTGTCGCGGCACGAGGAAAGCCGCGCCACCAGCGGAGACATCGGTGAGAGACGCGAAGCACTCGCGCGTGTAGGGCGCGTCGTCGACCAGCCGCTGGAGGCGCCCAGTGTCTCCGCGGACCACTTGGAGGGCGATGGGGAATCGCTGGCGCATGTATTCAGCTAAACGACGGGTCTTGGCATCGCGATTCTGCGAGTCGGCGCGCAGCAGACTGCGGAGCGGCGCGGTCGGAGTCACGGCGAAAGAGCCCCCGCGGAGCCCAGCCAGCGCCACCCAGACCGCTGAACTTCTACTGCCGAGAAGGTTGCATTGAAGGCAGTCTCGATCGCATCGGTGTCGATGTCGAACTGCGTCGTGGCATTGAGGTTCCATCTGATGCGCGTCGGTTCAGCCTGCCCTTGAGGTTCGAGCTGGCAGCGCGGCGCGCCGTTGACCAGTGCCTGGAACTGAGCCCGCCTGCACCTCCAAGAAAGGGACGGGTGCATCTCCTCCAACAATTTAGACATCTTCTTCGCTTGCACCTCGCCTCGCGCCATCTTGGGGCTCCTATCCGTAGACGCGTGCATTGCGACGACGGCTCCCTCAGTGGATGCAACTGAAAAGTACGCCAGCTCGCAGAGGTGCGCAAGTTCTTGACCAGCGCGGTGGCACGGGAGCTGGCCTCGGTCCTGCTGCCCAGCACGCGCACGGTGAACCGCCTTGCCACGACGTCACCGACGAGCTCCCACTGCACAGGCATAAGTTTATTTAGCATCAGCAATCCAAGGAGCGAGTGCATCACGTACATCATTCGCAACAATGCCGACCGAGAAGACATGCGGGTCCACGGCGCGGTCCCAGATCGCCAGGTTGTCGACATCGAACAGCAGCTGCGCCTCGGATTGTCTGCACCTCACGAGCCTGCGCATCCAAACGCCTGTGTGTGCGCTCCTGCTCCACCAGGAACGAGGTGCGCAGCTGGCCCGCAATGGTCTCCATTTGAGCTGCGGCAGCGCCGGCAGCCGCACTCGCAGCCGCATTCGCAGCCGACGCAGCTCGAATCGCATCAATGTCCACCCGCGCAGCTTCTCGAAGACGCTGCTCGAGCCCACCAGAGCCCTGCGTGCCACTCCACGGATCATGGTCCTGCAGCGGGTCTACGCTGCTGCCAGCAGCGGCGGGCGTCGCAGTGCCGCCGTACTGCGGTGCAGCAGCGAGGCCAGCACCATCAGGGGCCAGGATGCACTTCAGCTTCAGGAAATGCGGGGGCCGCCTCCATGTCCGCTGCCAGCTGCTCGACCGCAGACGGCAACAGAGCAGCGAAAACAGCAGTGTGGCATCTCCAACTCTGCGTTCGGCACCTGCCTCTGGTAAGGGTGGCCAGAGGCGCGAGCGCCAGCGCGGCCAGATCGTAGTTGGGGGGCCATCACGATCGGCACGAGCATCACTGCGTGGCCGATCGGCACGTGCATCTCCCCCTTGGCGAACACGTTCATTTCTGTCTCGGTCCCGCTCGCGGTCTCGATCAGCTCGGTGTGCCCGTCCAGAACGCCGAATGGGAGTGTCGTGGTGCTTGTGGCGGCGGCCTTCCAGGTTGCCACTGCGGTTGCGGTCAGTCTCGCGAAAATCACTAGAGTCGCTGCTATCATAATGAGGCATAGGATCCAACGACCACTGCCAAGTATCTCCGCGCTGCTGCCACCAGATGCCGCTGTGGCTGTGCGGGCGCCGACAAGGGAAGGCCGTCGCGAAGGTGAATATGGGAACCTATGGAACGCTGACGCGGCCGCAAGGCCCAGCTGGAAGGCGAAAGTCTTCGCGGGAGGGAGACAGACTCTTGGCCCCAGCAGCGCGCAGCTCGACTGGGGTTGCCTGAAGCGGAAGCTAGCCTGGGACTAGAGGTATCCACTTTTGGCCCCGAGGGCAAAAACATCTTGAGCCAAAATGGCCACGGAGGAGGAGGCGGGCGAGGAAGGCGAGGACGACGAAGACGACGACGACGCGACTGAAGCGGACGATGATAACCATCCTCATCAGCAACGCCTGGATGCGGATGCCCACGACGATGATGGACAGGGGGGAAGAAGGCGGGAGACAGAGGAAGAAGAGTGGCGAGGCGGACGACGACTACGAGGGTGAGGGCGAGTAGGTGGACGCCTGGCACCCCTGAAAGGGGCTGCTGACGCACGGGTCCGCTGAGGCACAGCCATATGCACTCTTGCGCGGTTCTCTCTGGTGAAAATCAGCCTCGCGGTTCAGGGGGCGATGGTGACCGCCGGAAAGCCGCGAGAATCTGAAGGAATCTGGAAGTATTTGGACGCCAGGGATCTGGCGGAGTCTGGAGGAATCTGGGACGAACCTAAAAGAAGCTGGAGGAACTTGACGGAATCTGGAAGAAGCTCACAGAATCTGAAGCAACCTTGAAGAATCTGGATGCGTCTGGAAGAATCTTGAAACATATTGATGAATCTGGACGCTGGGGATCCGAGAATCTGGGACGATCCTGAAGATTCTGAAAGGATCTGGAAAAATCTGGGTGAATCTGGAAGTATCCCGCAACATTTGGGGAAGGGGAGAAGGGCGAGAGGAGTGGAGGACGGGGGAGCAAATGGGTAGGGGTGAGGGAGGGGGGGAGGGAGGGAAAGGAGGAGTGAACAGGTCGGATGGGGGGGGAGGCGCGATTAGGGAGGGAGAAAAAGGACGCGCGAGAAGGGAGGGAGGGGTAGCGAGAAGAGGTGGAGGAGGGGCGAGGGAGGGAGGGGCATGAGCGAATAGGAGTAGTGGCGAGAAAGGAAGGGGGCAGAGGAAGGAGTGGCCGAGAAGTTAAGAGATAAAGAGTGAATAAGAGTGACTTGGAGGATGGGGCGAGAAGGGAGGAGGGGCGAGGGAGAGCAAGGAGTGAATAGGAAGAGGGGCGGGGCGTGAGGAAAGGCGAGAAGGAAATGGGGGGGAGGAAAGAGGAATAATTAAATAGGAAGGGCGAGAAGGGAGAGAGGGGGGAGTGGCCGAGGAAGGATGGGATGGTGAGGAAAGAAAGAAGGAATAAATCCGCCGACGCTGTCGGCATGCGTGGGGAGTTTTTCCGTTCGAATCGGGCTTTTCCGTTCGAGTCGTCGTCTCCGTCCTCCTCTGTTCCATTTGCCTGAACCCTCTTCCTCGCGCGCGCCGTCGAAAGCAAAATTGAACAATATTGGAGTGGAATCGAAGGGGAACCCCTTTCCTTTGATCCTTTCCCCACGCCTGGGGGAAGGGTCCCGGGGCGGGCCCTGGGGGGGGCCCTGGGGGGGGGGGGGCGAGGGCGCGGGGGTCACATTGCAGCCAGAGCGGCCACTTTACAACTAAATTGGGCACTTTACAACCAGCGTGGGTTTTCCCGGAGGGAACTTTACAACCAGGAAGGCCACTTTACAACCAGGCAATTGAACGCATGTAAGCGACAAATGTTTTTTCAATATCCGAAATATCCGTCGGCACACGTCAGAGTAACACTTCGCTCTCTGAAGAGCGTCGGTTGTAAAGAGACTCGTCTGAAGCAAGAATGTGCAGTGGCGGGCTCCTGAAGGGATCCAACAGGAATCCGATTGTAGTCACCTTTCCAACTGGCATATTATAGACACCAGGTGAATCCCGTTGGAATACAACAAGATTCTTCGCTATGGAGCCTGCGGGTGTCCCATTGGAATCCGATAGGGTTGCTTCCTATTAAAACCCTCTGGGGCCCTTCTTAAAGGAGACCGATTGGATACCCCAGTGTATTACAATCCAGGAAACTTCCTGATGGAATGCTGCGGGGAAAGCATCGGGGTGCTATCGGGAAACTCGGTGGGCATCGATTTGGGTTCTTACCCGACAACATTAGGAGCCGTTTATCTTGGAATCCCATCGGGACCATATTGGCGAAAACGACTAATATCGCACTGGAATCCTATCGGAATCCTTCCTCTTCGGTCGACACGGGCATAATATTGGGACCCCAATTAGGACCCAACTGTAACCCAACAAGAACCTGTCCTCTTTGAGTCATACTGCAACCCGATTGGTCTCCTATTGTTATCCTTGTGGTATCAAAAAGAAGCTATTGGAACCGAATTGAGATCCACTGGGGATCCTCCCGCTACATGCTGGTGACAGGCCTGGGCGAATTAAGCTATTTTTCCATATATGACCTGCATCGGCATTTTTCCCCAATCAGAGCTTGCCTCTGTAGAGGTCCTAGCGGACTCATATGGTTAGGTTCGGTTTGCCGCCGATTTTCGCCGCGCGCCCGGGTGCCTGGGTGCCCGGGGGTGCCCGGGTGCCCGGGTGCCCGGGTGCCCGGGCGTGCCTGGGGGTGCCCGGGGGTGCCCGGGGGTGCCCTATAGCCCTATAGCCCTATAGCCCAATAGCCCTATAGACCTGTGGCCCTACAGCTCTAGAGCTCTATAAGTCGAAAGTGAGCCTGGTAACTCAAATAGCATCCGATTCCATGGGAAGCGGATGGCAAATAGCGTCCATTCCTCTGCTGCGGTGGTTCAGTATGGGGAATAGGCGGATAAGATAGGATAAGATCGATGTATCGGTCTTTCCAGCACATAGCGAACACTCGCGGTGTCTGGGCAAATAGGGCGCGCGTGCCTTGAGCCAAAGGCAACGGCGCGCGAGCTATGCTCCCGATACTATAACATCTCCCAAAGAGCTACCCTTAAAGTCGGGAGGGGAGGAGACGGAGAGCATAGCCGCGCAGCCGTTAGGCTCTACAAAGGCCGCGCGCACGACTGCTTGCAAGAAAGAAAACAGTGTGTACAGTCTGGCCTAACACCAGACTGTAAGGCGAGTTTCCTCGCACGGCATTTCACGCAAATACAAGATAGCCCCTTCGAACGATGAAGGGCTATCGGCTCAGTTAGAGGTAAGCCAAACGGGCCATACCTCACTGAGCAAATATGTATTAAGGCAAAGAGCCTGAGTCATATAAAGCCGGCTCGTTGCCAGGCGCGAAATGTAAGGCTCGTTTCCGAGCAACTAGAAGGGCGCCTCTGTAATAGGCGCCCATGCTGGCGAATTTGACCGCGGGGGGGCAACAAGGACAGACTAAAATTGATTAGATTTGGGTTTGTTTCTGTCCTCGGGACCCCGAAATGGAACAAACTGCTTCACGTCATACTTGAATGACTGAGTGCCTGACATCACTTCCAGAAGCAGCTCCCGATCGATGCTTCCCTTTGTATGCCCGTCTGCGGTCATATCCCTAGTATCACACCACTGCACGTTATGTACTATACCTATATCCATGAGCTCACGTATCCAACTGATATGTCCAAGCAGAGTCCGCTCTGTCGGTATCTTAAGATCCTTGCTTGATAATGATTTATAAACGGACTCAGCGTCTATGGTAAGAGATACTTTGATGGCTAGGCCTCCAACTTCACGCATATCTCGTAGTTGTCGTGGAGTCAGAGCTCCTGCCTTGAGCTCGTGGAGAGTGATGAGCGTAGGGTAACACTCATCGAGGTTATGCGCCGCTGCGAGTGCCTCCGCAGCATAGCTGGACCTCACCTGCAGTCGGTGTGATTTGCATAGTCCGTCACAGAGGTGAACGACGGACTTGCCTTGAGGCGAGTTTCCTCGCCGTAGTACATTCGCCCCGCGTATGCCGTAGCCCTTGGTCTCATCATCCTCCTCCCCGGTAAGCTTCCGATACCCCGAATCGCTGTGGATGTCAACTTCATTCGTCGGCTTCATCCGAGGGAAGGTGATGCGTTTCGGGCTGCTGATCAGCTTTCGCGTCACAGCATTCAGGCGTCTGACTTGCAGATTGGTGGGCTCTTGGATTTTCTGGAGAGAGACCACGTATACCATGAGCCAGATTTGAGTAAGAAGGGCATAGGCGAGGGCTCCTCGCAAGCTGACGAACATGTCGGTAATGAGTTTCGTGGCTTTGGCATCGGCCGCCGCTCCTGTAAGTTCTGGGTGTGTGATAGGACGTAGTTGTTTGATATACTCGTCCTGATCCATAATCACATCCCCTTGATCGTTCTTAGTGTAGCGAACGGCGCAGTTTGTATATGTGTGTTTGTTTAGCTTGCATTTGCCAAACCTTTTCGACACGTAGTCGTCTATATTTTTCTCTAGGCCAGTCATGTTAATATCATCGACATGTTTTGCCGTTAGCAGATCTTGGCTGAATTCAAATTCAGGGTCATAACTGGTCGGTGTAAGACCCATAGCTCGTGTGGTCGCACGAAGTTTGAGAGAGAACGCTCTTGGAGCGTCCTTTGTACCCGTTCCTGGTTTGAGGCATCTGAGGCAGTGTCGGCTTTCGTCATAGGATGAGAAGCCGGGTAGTGTACGAAGTACCTGAGCACTTCCCGGTGGAAGAATGAAGCAGACCATGCGAGTTTCCTCGCCGGTGGCATGGGCAAGTTCCTCATAGGTCAAACCCTTGAGGAACGCCTTGTCGATATCCATCGATGCTAAGATCCATTCTGGATGGCATGCCGCCTCACTTGCCAGGAGTCGTTGGATTGCCTTCGGGCGGTTCCCGAGAATGTTTCTACGTCGAAAGCCTCAGTATCCATAAATCCACGAAGGACAAGTCTGAGACGAATGGTTTTAACGTTCTCAGTACCCAACTTTACAAACTTCCACTTGTACACATACCTGGATGTCATGATGTTGGAAGCTTTGGATAAATCATACATCTCAAAACATCGGTTGTCAATCCAGATTTTGAGTTCAGTATACAAAGCTTCACTAACCTCCTTTGGATGTGCTGCTATGTCGGCTTTGGTCAATAGATCGTCTTCTTTAACGACCACAGCACGTTTAGCAACAGAGGATACATATACTTTCATCGTTGCGACCATATCGGTGTCGAGCTGTGCAAGTTGAGTCTGATCCAATACTACTTTTGACATTTCTGATGTAAAACATAACTCAACGTAAGGACCATATTCATCACTGTCAGGAGAGTAGCTCTCGTCAGGTGTGGTTGAGCAGAGAGAGACTAGACAGGACTCTCGTGGTTCAGGCTCGTCTCCGAGCGTGTCCGATGATGTGATATCTTCTTCGTCCACAGGTGCTGAAACCAAAACACATTGGTCAGGCAGCATGGTTGTTGGGACGCAGTAGAGATAATCGTCGGTAGTCGTCGTAGGATGAAGGTCCATACGTAGTTCGTCGTACCACTCTTCCAGCATCATAGCTTCGATATTATGTTCCTCATTTTCCTCATAGATTGTCGACAGACGGCCTTCACTCGGTGATGAAGCACCAGGGGTGTCTGGAGGAGGCCTGTTTCCAGGCGAATCGTGTTCTCCAGACGTGATGCTTGAGTGCTGATATTTAGCCAGGTCGTCGTGAAATCCCAAGGAAGGGACACGTGAAGTCAAGCATTGAATAAGTCTGGAATGAGTGCTACCAGTGATCTGAGAAATGTTTAGGCCGGTGCCCACACATTCGTAGTAGTGGAAAGCCGGGCTGATATCGTTGTCATAGTGGATCAGCGTAGACCCGGTGGCGTACTTTACTGCAGGCAGGCTTGACACACTTTTGGCCAATCTAACTGCTACTACATGTTCTACTCGGAAGTAGTTTCGCACGAGATACTGTAGTGCCAGATGTACGCGCGGGTGAAACTTGCTATCGTCTGAAAGATTGAGGTTTCCCTTGTAATCGGGGATATAGCCGAAAACTTTGGCAGGTTTCCCTGCGCCGAGATGTGCCACATATGTAAGGGCGGTTTGCATGGCCATATTATCCATGCCAAGTTCCCGTGTGAGGAGACATTCAATGTACAGTGTGTGACGAGCATCAGGATACATCACAATTACCTCACGAGATCCTGCCTTGACAACAATGTGTCCTCTTTCAGGCACATTACGGATCACCGGGAATGGGCCATTCCAGCCTCCATGGTCGCCCTTAGTGGCAGTGGGTCGGTGGTAATCGACCAAATCCCCTGCAGAATAAAGGCGAGCACCATCAGGAGTCGTTTTAGCCCTAAGAGCCCCATTTGTCTTGGCCACAGCAGTGGCCTGAGTTATAGCTTCTAGGCTGACTTCCCTTACACGACGTTCTCGTCCGTGTCCTGAAGTCTCGGGTCCCTTGGGGAAGTCAAGGGTGTCGAGATCAGGGAGGAAGGAGGGCTGACGTCCTGTGTGTGCTTGGTATGGCGATACTCCGTTATAAGACGTAAAAGCATTAGTAACGAAGATGCCTTCCGCCAATACTCTAGTGAATACAACAGGGATGTTGTGTCTATTCAGTTCTTCCTCAATCATGTGGAGGACGCCTCTGAGAATGCCGTTTCGTGACTCAATTGAAGTCGCGTGTTGGCCAGGTGCTCGGATACGAAGTTCCGTGCCCTTATTGGCCATCATGGCTTTAGCGGCATCGTTATTCAGGGCGCCTTCTCCGTCTGAGTATAAGACTTTGAAGGGTCCGTGATAGGCAATCCAGCAGTAGTGGTAGGCGTCCATGATAGTGTCGCGTTCTCTGTCGGAAATTTCTAGGCCTGCTGCCAGGCGAATACAACGATCCAATATGAACTATGGTCCGTTTTTTGTAGAACATGAGGTCCATTTCACCTTCGTCGAGCCAGTTACCAGGAAGGCTCACCGAGGGTAGTGTTGAGTTTCCTGGACGTTCCCATGCTCTGCATTCCCGACAGGTATCGCAAACTTCCTTGATCATGTTCAGTCGAACGTTATCAAGCCCCACTTTGTCGAGGATTAGCCTCATCTTTGGTTCCTTCGCATGATACCATCGCAGATGCAGTTTTCGGAGTTCCTTTTTCACGACATGAGGTTCGTGACTACGGAGACTCTGTAGACTGTGTTGGATGTCGAATCTCGTCCAGTCGGGTAGTCGAGGAGCCCCAGAGCCGGTAGAGGCAAGAGGGTTCCTTGTAGCTCTCCGTAGTTGGTCCCCTGTATTGACTGCATCTGGAGGTGGTGGTACGCCTTGTAGGCGGCCGCGACGGGCCGCTACCTGTGGCGCTTCGCTAGAGGACGCAGAAGGCGTGTTTCCACGCTCGGGGGCGTCTCGTAGCATGTCGTAGCTGCTGGCACCAGATGTCGGATCGACGTTACCGAAGGATCGTGGTCGCGGTGGCCTGGCGCGTGCGCCTTGGCGGCCACCTGAAGCTGAAGCTTGGCCCTCACCAGGTTTAGGTAAGGGTTTCCACCAAGCTGGCACGGTTTTGCCTTCGGGGTCGTGGTCGTCTGGAAGTTTAAATGGTTCAGCAAAACGACATTTACCAGGTTCGGTATCGAGGTGGTTCTTAACACCCTTGCTTCTCGTAAGATCCCTCTGGCATGCGGGACATGGCCAATATACAGAGATGGAATCATGATATTTACACTGCGTAGGGTCTCTGTTATGGCTAGGACTGTCCTTTCGGACGTTGTCGATGCATGCCGGGCAAGTGGCCACCTTTGGGATGATACGATCACCGATGCGTCTCATACCTTCGCCTGGTTCAGCTTGATCAGGAAGGTCTGCAGGGTAAGCATGTGCGGTACTTATAGGCGCGTTTCCGCGCGTCGTGTCAATGGCTTTCGCCAGATAGACGGCTTCCACGAAGGCAGACTGCAGTCGTCGAGTGTATTTTTGTGCCAGCGAAAGCTCTTTATTGCACGGTTGTGCGTGCACATGCTGACCGTTGCACTTGAGTCGCTCAAAGGGTTTAAGAATTGTCTCGTCGTTGCTGGTGATATTTGTCGGCTTCTTAATATAGTCACCAGCCGTACCTTTGAGTCCCGTAGCACATTGGTCAATGCGCACGGTTGTAATGTGTGGTCGGTTGGCAAGTTTCTTCCATGGGGAAATATCATCCACCCATGTTCCTGTAGGTTGTTCGCGTATAAACCACCTCCGAGCGTCATCTTGGGTTACAGCAATTTTACCACACTAAGTTATGTGTGGTAAATCTTCTTTGTGGTGCTGTTCCCAAGTGTTGTAGTTGACTTTGTAGTTGTAGTAGGATGGTGGTCCTGTGGTGCGGCAACTGGGTTGTAGTATGGCAACTCGTACGTAGCATATAGCGAAGTAATGATCTATAACCCGCTGCACCGAGGGGTCTCCCAGGTCGACATATGTAGTCTTGTCTAGATTGCCTCCTGAGGAGAGTCCCCTTGAGAAGGCAAGCTCTGAGATACCACCCTCACCGCCACAAAGCTCCAACATATCCACGCAGTTGTTATGACCATAGCATAGTGTAGCAACTATGCTGTATATGTTAGCGTGTGTGTCGGGCATAGATGTGGGGAGGGTAAGGAACAGGTCATCGTCCTCATCGGAGCTTATCAGCTCAATAGGGACGTCAGTACTCCAGGTTGCCATAAGATCCTGTCCGAGTCCTGACAAGTCGTCGCCGCAATCATCGTTTCCGTCTTCAACGTGCTTTTTAATGCGGCGAGGCTTGATGCCTGCTTCCTTTTCGGCTTTGAGCCTTTCCTTCTGCTTGATGCGCGATTCTGCGGGTAAAACTTGCTCGTCTTGTTCGCCGGTCTGTGTGCCCATTGTCGTGGTTGAGTGGGTGCATGCGTCAATCGCCAGAGTCGGGAGGGGGAGAGAACAGTCATCTATGATGACGCGACGAGGTTTCTGTGGTGATTGAGTAGGCTCGTTTCCGAGCAAGACCGGGTCTTCGGGTTGCCAATACAACCGAGTGCTGATGTTGGCAACCCCTGCAGGTAGTGGTGCATGCCAATCATACCCTGTTGGTTGATCGGTAACTGAGATATCCTGAATAACCGCATTGGTATCCAGGTTAATTGTAACACGTCGGATAACCTCAGACCATTTCGGTCCGCCCTTGTTGGTCGTCACGTAGTGACGGATGTTGTGGTCCGTACGTGTATAAGTGTTTAAATATACAGGCACGTTTCCGTGCGTGGTGGTGCTCCCCAGGATGTTGTCGTTCAGATGACGGATGAGTGTAGTACGTGTCTACGCTCGCCATTCAGCATGCCGTACTGTATGGCCGTACCAATCCAACACATGTTGTGGTATTGCCTGTTTGCATGCACATGCCCACAGCTTCGAGCTAATCGGTATTGATGACGCTACCTGCATATAAGTACCACTCGGTGTACTGTCTTGCATATTGAACCGAATACCGAAATGACACAAACGCATCCGTACTACTGACAACTTAAGATCTTCCAGGGTATCACGTACTGGAGATAACTTCCAAACATATCCTGGGGGACCAAATATAATGATTTTCATACGGAGTTTCTTGGCTTTTATCAACAGGTTCTGGATACGTGACCAATGTGGGGCCACTCTCTTTCCTGGAGTTCGTACATACCAGTCACCCGGGGTACTAATCCATATGAGAGTGTAATCTCCACTGATCACCGCACCCAGGTAATCTGTGCCCACGCTTGTCATAAGCTCATTGTGGGAAATACGATCACAGATATAACCTCGGGTGCGGAGGTCGGCGCAAGCCTCTCTCGTATCTTCAATGACAAAAGCCCTCTTACTAAGGCAGGTTACCCCGCTGTCCTTGTTACCCCCCGGCTTTTCGGCCAACAGGCAAGACGACGAGGGGGCGACGTCGCCCTGCCATCTTCAAGATAAAGAAGATGTGCCTGCAATGTCTGCCAGCATCTGGGCTTCCCTCAGATGCTGGAGCTCAGCACTGCAGCGCGCCGTGGCCTCAGAGGCGGATTGCTCCGCAAATGCTGTCAGCATGGATGGATTATCCATCAGCTGTTTCAGCACGCCTTTGGACCTAGCGTCGCTGACCGTCTGCAGCTCACGGTTAGTGTATCCCATCACTATCTTCCGGCGGGACTGTACAGCGTCCATGGGTACACTTCCACCATGCTGGGCCAGTGTCCTGGCAACAAAGCAATCGAACGTCTCAAGATCGTCGATGCTGTCGCCTCGCATAGTGGCCTTGGCGAGCGTCTCCATCAACCCCTGAGGCAGGTTTCCCTGCAATTGCTCGCGCTCCTGCGCCGGGGTCGGCTCGCCCGTCAGCACTGTCTGGAATGACGTGCTGCTTGAGCTCGAGGCGGGTTGCCCCGCAGCTCCAAAACAATCACACCTGATCGACAGATGCCCTGACGGCAACTTCGTCGTCGGCATGATCTTGGAGCCCTCAGGGAGCTCCATTTTGACCTGCCCCTTACCAGGGAATATCAGCTTCTCCTGGCCTCGTTCAAGCACGATGATCGTGCGTTTGTCCTGCATACTATCGAGGCCTAGGATGGCTGGCAGGTCCTTGCCACAGCCTGACACAATGTTCGTCTTGTATGAATCGAGCTGGGCCGACCCCTGGTACTCGCAGGCAATACTGAATGTGCCTACGGTATCCGCTGGGGCCGACCCTTCTCCCACTCCGTTGATATTCAAACGAGAGCGGGGCTCGAACGTACAAGTACGGCCATGTGCCTCGGCAGCCTGGACGAACTTGCGGCTCGTGTTCTCGCCCATGATATTGATCTTCGAGCCGACATCGATGAGGATGGAATTTCCACCATCATTCAAGAACGTCTTACTCGGCTGCTTGATGTGCACCGTTTCTGAAGTGTCGGCTGTGCTGTTAGGCGGGTTTCCCCGCAGCCCAGTCGTACTCCCTGGCGGGTTACCCCGCGTGACACTGGCATGCGACCTGTTTTCGGCCATGCGCGCCAGGTCGATGTACTGGAAGTACGACACGTGCTGGGCGTGATCGCCACGCTCCTCCCGCCAGTTGGCATATTCATCACGTATGCTCTTGTACTGCTCGCGGGTCGTGCGCCTCGTCAGCGTCAGGTACGAGTGAAGGGCAATGTCCTGCAGCCCCTCATTCGCGATGTGATCCCGGTATTGCAGCCACTCCTCGAACTCCTCGTTCGTCGCTGTAATGTTGACGGCCCTGGCTGCCGTTGCTGCTGTTGCCACTGAGGAGTCTGATATGTCAAGCGACGGACTATCAGTCTCAGGATTGTCGGCATCCAGCATAAATGTTGTGTGCGCATTATCCATCTGATTCTGGAAATGTCGAACACGCAACTCACGCAGCTGGTCAGGGTCCAGTGCCATCTCAGCCCCGCCTCCACTCTGGGGAGACATCTGAGGAGTATTAGGCAGGTTTCCCTGCTGAGGCGCCGTCATCGGGATAAGCTGATCAAAATATCCCGTCTCCATCGGCGGCCTTACCTCCTCTGGCAGGTTTCCCTGCTGTTGGGGCTGAGCTGTCTGCCTATCTAGCATCCTAGCCGTCATCTCCTCCACCATGCTCCTCAACTCCCGCAGCTCCCTCGCTGCTTGCTCAGGAGTCTGAATGAAGGAGCCGGTCCACGGAAATGATGACGCTATGATGCCAGGTGCTCGGCAGATAGCACATGGTGGCTGCTGAGGATCTCCCTCGCGCTGATTTGGGACATGACCCACCACATTTGAATTCCAGCACTCCTCATGGAACAAGTGATTACACCTCAAACGGTAAACACTTTCCCTGGGCTGAAATTCTTCGAGGCATACCGCACAGGTATCTTCCATCCCAGTGAAAACCTCTACATCTGCTGCCCTGGGATATACCCGCCGCTGTCTCTCCAATACCGTCTCGGAGGGCATAAAGGCTGCTGGGGGAGTCCCTGTTGGATCCAGCACCTCCGGCACTCCGGCATTTGGCATGGAGGTGGTGGGAGTCACAGCGGGCGAGTTTCCTCGCAAAGGTGAGCCTCTGTTTCTCACAACCTCAAGTGCAGCTGCACGTGACTGATCTCGTACACTCTGCACGGCCTGCCTTCTCCTGAAGCATGCCTGTTGAGTGTGGTATGTCTGCCTGATATAATCAGGCACGCCCCTACTGCCAGACGATATCGAATGGGCAGTGGGCTGGACAACCACATCTGGCGTCGACGGTGAAGGCATAAAGGCCATGTGCGGATACATAGATTGGTCACTGCAACGCACGCTGGTGAGGCTGTAGAGCTGATCCGCCAATTCGCGAACAAACTTGTTCGGAACTCTGGACCCATCAGGGTACAATGGCGGATTCATGAGCGCGGGCGGCGGCCTCTGGCCCTGGGCCATGCTCGGGTGAGCATTGAACGCCGGGATGAAGGCTCGTTGCCGAGCAGGATCCCTTGGGTTGGGAGCCTCAGGCTCCCAGGGCCAGGCCGGCCTCCACCTCTGCCCACTTGGGTGAGGCAGATTATGGCTCTGCACCTGCTGCACAGCGGCCGCCACTCTTGCACGGTAGTCATCAGGCACACCAGCTACAGTGGTTTGTCCAGCAAACGACCGATGGTGGCTTGGTGTGCCGGGCAGGTTTCCCTGCTGACTCGTGGAGTGCCGGGCGGCATCATGTTCAGGAGAGCTGTGCCATGCTCAGCCCTAGCCGCAGCAATCCTCTCCATGAGGGTGCCGTTTGTGGCAGGGCGGCCAGGAGTCCCGAACGGAGACTGTGCAGGTGGTGCGGCCATTGGAGTCATGCCCCTCGGTGTGTGCATGCTCTGCGAGGGGCTTCCATGCATCTGCTCAAACCGAGCAGGCTCTCCAAAGATGCGGCCGAAAGACTGCGGGTCTCCCCGCGGCTCAGGCATCTCAGCTCTAAGTCCGTTTATAAGCAGGTTTCCCTGCGTGGCCTGACGATTTCGCGTCGCCATGGCGGACATTGCTCCCTGGCCTGCAGCCCAGGGGTCCTGCTGATATAACCTGTCTGCCAGTTGCTCTACCTGGTCAGGGTTCAGCGCGGCCGCTATCTGGTCCAGGTCCGAGGTGCTGATGGCCTGCCAAGACACGGCACTAGGCCCTTGGCTTGGGGCACGGCTTGGAGCCGCGCTCCCGGCCTCACTCTCGGTGATCATCAAGATTGTGTGGACCTCGGGCTGGTTTCCCAGCGTGGTGGGGCTGTAGTGGTCCCCAACCTCCCTGTGGAGGTATACCATTGGAGGGTCGACGCCCTCTTGGTCGCGGGACCACTGGTATTCGACGCTGGCACTGCCAACGTCAGTCCACCTGCCAGGGGCTGAAAGCACGGCGGGGGGGATTCGCGCCCGGCGATCCCCCATAAACTCAGGATTGCGCCAATGCCTCCCCGTGGCAAGGTCCTCTACATGAGAGATGTAGTATGGTTCGATGATACCGTTATTCCCCTCGGACAACAGGACTCCGTTATCAGACCAACAAAACTTTATGCCATCTTGCATGGCCTTGTGCCAATCTACGAAGATGATGATGTCTGAGTCTGGGTCCCACCCACTGTTCACGGCACGACGGCGGACCGTCGGCACGAAGTGGATGTGTGACCGGCCTGTCCCCCGTTTCTTCGTGTTGTGCTCGGGTCTACAGGACAAGCCGTACCACATAATGCCTTCAAAGGCATGCCACCGAGTGCCATGCATGGCTACTTCGGGGTCCGGTCTCCCGGCAGGTTGGTCGCACAGGACGATATAGTTGCACAGCGACCATGGAGCTTTCAATGTCCATGCCCCTGAGAGGCGCGGATGAAGATAGCGGGCTCACCGGAGTCCCGCATCAACACCTTGAACTGAAGGCGCTGTTTTTCTTCTCCGTCTGGTTCACGGACATGAACAACTTCCATCATGATGGCTGCCAGTTGGTCAACTGGGCGACCATATAGGTACTCATTAATGACTTTGGCCTCGTCATGTCTTGGTTTATACCCATCGTGTCTCGATTTTCCTGTGCTCCATGGATAATCCTTCACGAGCTCCACGAGGTTAACCCAGCCATCATGATCATCGAAGGAGTCCAGGCCCCACACGGGATTGTGTGGTCTGTCTGGCGCATGTCTGCATATCCTGCTGAGAGCTTTACTCAGCTGTTTGAGAATGCGATTGGATGTAGGAAGGAATTTGGCCTGCCTGCATTTCTTCATGAATGCCTCATCCACCGAGCGTATCGGTGGGAGCTTCCGCAGAGCAAGTCTATCCCTGATCACACTCGGAGTCCCACTGGTGAAGGACGTGTCACCTGGGTGGTGCAGCTGATCCACGGGCGGGTTTCCCCGCATAGGAGCCTCTGTCGCTGAAGAGGCTGCGGCTCCTGAAGAGGAGGAAGCTGCAGCGGCAGCGCCTGGCGGGTTTCCCCGCGGTGATCCGCGACTGGCGCTGCCCCTGATCGTCGGCACCCAGGTACCCCTAGACATAGCACCTTCGTCGGACCTTTTGGAACGGGCCGCCACGGGCGAAACTGGCGCAGGGGCATACCCGGTGCGCTCGAAAGCTGCGGCCCTTTTCGCAATGGAGCTGCTGCGACTAGGCGGGCGTCTCCGTTCCTCCACAGGGTCCTGAGGTTGCTGCTTGGGCTCAGACGCTTGTGCAGGAGTTGCGCCAATCGGCGGCCTCGGAGTTGCAGACCGAGGCACCTCCATCTGCACATCTGGCCCAGGGTCCTGAGAGCGCGCCTTCGGTTTCGCCTCCGAGGACGACTTCGGTGCAGGGGTTTCACTCTTAGCCTTCGAAAGTAGTGGGAGTGGGGGTTTTCTAGCCCCCTTCATGTAAATCTTGTTGGAATCCTCCAACATCTGGCGAGTTGCCTCGCGTGCGCGTTCGTCTGCTATCCGCATGCGCTCCTCGTCCTCCGCCACACGTTGGGCCTTCTGTTCATCCTTGGATGCCAGTTCTGGTTGCTGGGACTGGCTAGAAACGCCGGGCGAGTTTCCTCGCATTCCAGGAAGACTAAAGAGCGCGTCTTTTTCTTCCTGGGTCATGGGCACCAGTCCCCTTGGAGCCGTAGGAGGCTTATCCTCTTCGTCTTTCGGATCCAAGTGGCCCAGGATCCCGAGACGACGATTCACTTCTGCGATCTCGTCCTGTGTCATCGGGATAAGTGGCGGATGGCCCTCTTTATGAAGGGTTTTGCCCCTGTTGGGGCTCAGACCTTCATTGTTGCCAACGGGGCATCCCAGCCTGTGGTTCTGGAACGGCTCGGAACAAGGTCCGCAAGCTGCTTGAGGCCTATACTGCTTGCGAGCCGCGATGATGTTTCGCAGCTGGGCCCGCACTTCTTCAATTTCAGGGCGGCGGATGTTTGTTGCAAGCTGATAGCCTCCGCGGATGGCCTTGCCCTCAGTGTCCCTATAGGCAGGGCTGCCCTTGCCGAAGGCCGAGTGTTCCCCTTTTCGGCGTCTTGGGTCATTATACGGAAGCAGCTGGCCACCTCTCCAGAGAGCGTGTTCTTTCGGGCCAGCCTGCCTCCACTCACGAGGAAGCCGAGCCTGTGGATGTGGCTCTCCTCTGACGCGCGTATGGGACCGAGACCTTCTGGTGTTCTCATCAGAAGAGGCTGCCGAAGCAGCCTGAGCGGTAACCGGTGGAGGCGCCTGCGGAGGCTCCTGTGCGATCCCAGGTGGATCGTCCAACAGAGGCAGGTTTCCCTGCTGGCTGGAGCTCGGCGCAAATGGCGCTTGTGCCGATGGTGATGATGATTCAGACTCGTCAGGATCGAAGTCAACCTCTTCCTCACCATTAACTTCCATCATGAGGATTGTAACTTCATCCTCATCTAGCCCGCAACCATCGCCTTCTTCTTCTTCTGATGTAGAACTACCAATGATGATGGCCATTGGCGCAGCCGGTATAGGCAGGTTTCCCTGCATAGCCGGCGCCTGTGCGTCGCTCGGCTGCCCCGGGGTAGGAGGCGCTGTTGTCGGCTCAGGCTCGTTGCCGAGCACAGGCTGCCCGGCAATGTTGCGCATGGCCGTATGGTTTGGCCACATTCCCACCGCCTGGAGACCCCATCCTGGCGGAGGAAGATCCTGACCGCGCATGGCGATAGCCATTTCCAGAGCATTGCGCCATCTACCGCGGGAGTATATCAGGTGTCTCTGCACGTCCTCAGGATGCACGCTGTCAATGAGAGTCAGAGCTGCCAACAACAACTCTGAGCTACCGCAGGCGTCGGTATCCTGCAGTATCATACTGTCAGCTTCGATGTGCTCTTGACTCTCGGGATACGCGGTGAAAAGTATCTCATGCATCCTCATGAGGGTCTGCAGGAGAGTGCGTGGTCCGTATTCGCCTGGAGCAAGCGAACCAGGGGGTATAAATGGGGTCTCTGGTTCACCTGCAATGAAAGCTTGAACGAACGCCTGAGACTCCATATCTATTAAGTCTTCAGTAGTTTGGGGATAGTCCCCCATCAAAGTAGGCCTGTTTCCAGGCGGGATTTCGGGTGGAGGTTGGAGGTTGCGTTCAACCTCGGAAGGCGAGGCCTCTACAGTGATGTCCTCGTCACTGCTTTCGTAAGCCATGATGTTACCTGGGTTCCCGAACATCCAGTCGAAGAAAGAAAGAGGCTGGTTTCCCAGCGTACCGTGATCCACGGGAGTGAGCTCGTTGTTGCCAATAACGAACCGGCGGACGTACTCGAGGTAGTACGCGTACAGACCATGACCATACGCCTCGAGCTCGTCGACGTTGTCCATGCAACTGACCCAAGTGTAAAATATCTGCTCCATGGCTTTAAAATCCTGGAGGCTCAGATACTCAATGAATGGTTCACTTGAGCCAAAATGGACTTCGATCGACCTGCCCTTTCCATTTCCCTTCGCTGGACAATCTCGCACAAGATGGTCGGTACTGTCACATTCATGGCATTTAAGAACCTGGCCGTCTCTACCTCGCGGGTTTCCCCGCCTACCCTTGCCTTTTCCTGAGGTCTCTCTACGGCCCTTGCCACGGCCCTTTCCTCCAAAGAATATCTCATCATATTGTTCATCTGAGAGCCTCTGGAGAAATGCCGCGATGCCTCGTCCGTTCAACCTCCGACGACCTCGCTTACCTTTACCTTTTCCCTTAAAACTCCTCCGTGTCCTCCTTCTAACACGACGCACTGGTTTTCGTGTGAACCTCCTCCACCTTCGTTTGGCCTGTTGTAATAACCAGAACAAATGTTCAGCACGCTGATTGTCATTATCCATATTCATAATATCTGACCAGTCTAAAGCTTCAACACCGTCGGATGATATAGTATCTGTGTCGGTGCCGGAGTCGAAATCCTCGTCTCCCAAGTAGGTGGATACACCGTCGGTTAGGGGGTTTGATTCACCCCATAAGGAACGGTGTGGTTGTGGTTCTCTGGAAGGAGGGCTGGTTGCCCAGCTTGGTTGTGATCGATCTCCTGCTAGTAGAGCAGTGGATTCTCCAGGATCATCGGCCCATATGCTTGAGGGCCCGTTCCCAGGCTGGGCTTCAGTAGTCAAGGTAGTGTAGAAATTTCCACTACCAGATCCCCTTCCCCTTCCAAACACAGATCCTATATTACCAGGAGACCGTTCGGATAGGTGGCCTATCGAACGCATCCTCTCCAGCAACTCATCATACTGTTGTTGTGTTCGAGGCATTTGGTGATTGAGTGGCTGTAAAAGTTGCATGGCTCGCTGGCTGCCGACGCCTAATGCGCGGAACAAGATCGTGGTTAGTAGTTGGAAGTTGGGAAGATCAAATCCCACCGACTGTGCCTCAAGACGGGCCATTTCGAATCGGGTAAGGGTGACGTCGATTCGTTCCCCGTGAGGCACGTGGAAGTCGATGAGTTGTGTGCCGGAAGTGAGCTGGCGCTCATCTTCCAGGCGTTCGAACTTCATGCTTAGGAGGAACATGATGTAGGTCACTGGGTCGGTGTGGACCCCATCGATGTCAGCACCATAATTTATGATGTCAGGCGGTGCCCTCATGGCGAGTGTCCTCGCTAGGCCACCTAGGCCGCGTTGTATTGCGGCCGCTTGGGCCTGTGGCGTCATACGTCCGCTTGTGACGTTGAGCCATGCGTTGACCTCATAAACGTACTCACGGAAAGGTACGTTGCCTTGAGGGTCCCAATATGGGCCATGTGTTTGCCCATCGGTGCTGTTGTCTCCACGACGCATGTGTCCGATTGCTGCCCCCAGCGCGAACCATATGATAGCGAAGATAACCAGCCCAAGGCTGTGTAGATAAGGGCGGTTATTAGGCGCGTTGCCGCGCTGGGGTAGCGCCTTGTCGAGTCTTCGAGGCGCTCTATCTGGCGGATCTCTCCGCCCCTGCTTCAAGTATTGCGCTTTTGGCTCGTTGCCGAGCGGTTGGTGGTAGCGCAATGATGAAGCGTATATGGTACCAATGTCGTTGTCTAGATGTCGTACCTCTCGTGTCGCTTCTTGCTCTTGGATAGATCCTCGTAAACGTACTGGGAGTGATAGCGCAGGGTGGTAGGTGGTCACGAAGATCGTGCCGAAGAGTATGAGGCTAAGAAGAGCAAGAGCTGACCACACGAGAGTGCGGCCAGCTCCGCTACCAAGTCGAAAGTGAGCCTGGTAACTCAAATAGCATCCGATTCCATGGGAAGCGGATGGCAAATAGCGTCCATTCCTCTGCTGCGGTGGTTCAGTATGGGGAATAGGCGGATAAGATAGGATAAGATCGATGCATCGGTCTTTCCAGCACATAGCGAACACTCGCGGTGTCCGGGCAAATAGGGCGCGCGTGCCTTGAGCCAAAGGCAACGGCGCGCGAGCTATGCTCCCGATACTATAACATCTCCCAAAGAGCTACCCTTAAAGTCTATAGCCCTATAGCTCAATAGTTCTATAGCCCTATAGCCGTGTAGCCCTATAGCTCTATAGCCCTATACCCCTATACCCTCTAGCCCTGTAGCCCTATAGCCCTGCATCCCTATCACCCTATAGCCCAATAGCCCTATAGCCCTACAACCCCACAAAAATGATTGTTTTTTTTCTCCGGCGTCATTTTCTGAGCCTCGCAACCCTTGCCTCAAGATCTTGCTTCTTTTGACAATCGAAGGACAATAAGTGTTCGCCGCGAAAGACGCAACTGAACACGCGCACCCCCAAGAAAGCGTAAATGTGGCCAAGAAGCCACTGGCCAAACAATCTAGCCAATAAATGTGGGTTCAAGTACAAACATTTGCTGTCCTCGCGCCTCATTGTCTGGCAATAACAAAAGCGTGCGTTTCCGCATGTGCGGAAGCATACGTACCCAGGAAAGCAGAAGCGCGCCCAAGAAATCAGTGATGCATTCTGAGCCAATACATGTGGATTTCAAACTGCTTTTTGCGACACAGACCACGCTTGCCCTCGCGCCTGATCGTCTGATACAGTCAAGACCGTCTGTCTTCGCAAATGCGGAAGCATGCGTACCCAGGATGGCGGAAGTCTGCCAAGAAATCGATGGTAACATTCGAGCCTACGCGTGTGGGCTTTAATGTGTTGTTGGCCTCACAGACAACCTTTGTCCTCACGCTTCCACGTCTGGCAATCGCAAAACCGTATGGCCTCGCATTCGCGGAAACATGCGCACCCAGGAGAGCGGACATGTGGCCAAACATGTTTTAATACAATTTTAGGAACGGGTAAGTATTATACTTGTACCATCGGTTTCAAAGTATGGATTTCAAAATAGGTGGGTTACTATTAATAGAATTACGATTCAAAGTGGGTGGGCTACTAGTAGTAGATTGAAAACCTACTAGGAGGTAATATGGATTTCGGAGTGCGATTACTACTAAGAGCTCGAATGTCAAATGGATTTCAAAATATGTCTCTCGCGTAATAAACCACGTGGGTCCTCGCGCCTCATCGCCTGGCACTAGAACAAACGAAATGATGTCGCAATTGCGGAAACATGCGTACACAGGAGGGCGGTGGATGCCCCCAGGCGCTCAGAAGCCTCTGCAGAAAGTTCAGGCACTCAACGCATCGGCAGAGCGCTCAGGAGCTCAGATGCCTTCGCAGGGCGCCCAGGCGCTCAGAAGCCTCTGAAAAGCGTCCAGGCGCTCAGAAGCCGATGCAAACAATCCAGGCGCTCAGAAGCCTCAGAAGCTTCTGCACAACACCCAGGCGCTCATAAGCCTTTGCAGAGCGCTCAGGCGCTCAGAAGCTTCTGCAGATTGCTCGGGCGCTCAGAAGCCTCTGCAGAGCGCCAAGGCGCTATGAAACCTCATGAGCCTCTGCAGAGCGCCCACGCGCTTCTGAAGGCCGGTTGTAAAGTGGCCGTTCTGGTTGCACAGAGCCCCGTCAGTTTGAAGGGGGCCGGGGGGCCCAGCCAGCAGCTTCGCCTTAGGCGAAGCCAGGCTCCAGCTCTGTTGTGCCGTAGTAGCGATAGTCCCAGTAGGAAAGAATATGCCATCTTAAGCAATAGGAAGATCCTTCTGGCCTCAATGGAGATTGCGCGCCTGGCAGTGAGGCAAAGTCATATTTGGGCGGCCGGCCGCTTGAGCCGACGCGGCCGCTGGCGCACGCTCGCTTCCACTCCTTGCGCCCCTCAGCTCGCCGTAGAGCCGGGGGGGGGGGGGGCGAAGCGTGAGCCTGTCGCCCCTATACGGCAGGCGCAGCAGCTAATGCACACAAGGACAGAAGAGGGAGCGGGCCAAAAGGAAGGTGGACCCGCTCGCAAATCGCCTCGCTTGTACAGTTCTGTACTTGACGCACTCAGCAGGCGGCGTCAGAACTTGATGTCTGGCCGGCCCGATATGGGGCATGGCCGATTCCACGCTCCATCATCTGTCGTGTCCAACTGATGTCCTAAAAGGGTGCACTCAGTCGGCTTCTTCAAGTCTGTGCTCGACAAGGACTTAAACAACGACTCATCATTTATGGTCAAGGTGACCTTGATGATCAGGCCACTCGATTCAAGTATATATTTCAACTGAGTGGGCGTGAGCGGCCCTGCGTGGAGCTCGTGCAGAGTCACAGTCGTGGGATGGCAATCCTCCAAGTTATGGGCTGCTGCTAGTGTCTCTGCTGAATAGCTCGAGCGGACCTACAAGCGATGAGACCAGCAGTACGCGTCGATCAAGTGAACTACAGGCTTACCAGATGACGTGTTTCCACGTCGTAGCAGGTTTGCCCCGCGAGTACCATAGCCTCTGACGTCGTCGTAGACGTCTCCACTCAGGCGTCGGTATCCTGAGTCGCTATGCAGGTCGACCTCGCCCGTGGGATTCATCGCCTGGTAGACGATCTTCTTTGGGCAAGCCTGTTACTTCCTGGTGATCGCGTTCAGTCGTCGCACTTGGATGTCGGTCGGTTCTTGGACACGTTGTAGAGAAACCACGCACGCCACCAACCACACCTTGGTGATTACTGCATACGTCAGCCCACCGCTGAGGCTGACGAACATGTCTTGGTTGCCTGAGCGTCAGCGTCGGCGCAGGTCAGTTCAGGATGTTGTCTAGGACGGAGCTGTTTGATGTATTCATCTTGGTCCAAAGTGACATTGCCGTCCTCATCTGTGGTGTATATCACAGCACAGTTGGTGCACGTGTGCTAGTTGAGTTTACACTTTCCAAAGGTATCTTCTACGCGCTTGACATACTTGTCAATGGTGTCCTCAGTGCCGGCCATATTGATATCATCAACATGCTTGGCCGTGGGCAAGTGATTGCTCGTCTCGAACTCCTCGTCGTAGGACGCGGGTCAGATGCCAAAACCTCTGGTGGCCCTTCTGACCTTTGTGAGAAAGCCCGTGGTGCGTCTTTGGTGCCTGTGCCTGGTTTCAAGCACGGCAGGCAGTGCTTTGACTCATCGTAGTGCTCGAATCCTGGGAGAGTTCGGAGCCCGCGAGAGTTCGGAGCACTGTGGCCGATCCAGGCGGCAGAGTAGAACGCACCACGCGTTCCTTTTCACCAGTAGCCTCAGCAAATTCCGGATAGGTCGGTCCCTTCAGGAAGGCCATCTTGATGTCGAGGGAAGCAATGACCCATTGCTTCTTGCACGCTGCCGTGCTAGCGAGTAGCCTCAGGCATGACCGTCGCGCCGTTCCCGAACATGTCTCTACGTCGAAGGCTTCAAGGTCCATGAAACCTCGGAGAACCAGGCGTAGTCTGATGGTACCTTCCATATTTCCCTTCTCGTTCTTCACGAACTTCCAGGTGTGCACGTATCTCGAAGTCACGATGTTCGACGCTTTAGCTATATTTTGCATCTTTAAGCACTTGTTGTCGAACCATGTCTTGAGTTCAGTGTAGGAGGCCTTCGATGCTTTATCGGGATTCGCCTGGATGTCAGCTTTCGCGAGGAGGTCGTCTTCCTTGACGACCACAGGTCGCTTTGCAACGGCGGTTACGTATACTCGCAGAGTGGTCACCCGGTCGGCATCTAATATCATATGCTGTTGCTCGGACAGGACTACCTTGGACATTGTTGATGTAAAGCAGAGTTCGACAGATCGGCCATTTTCATCTGAGTCCAGTCCGTTGTTGTCGTCTTCGACCATGGTGCACATTGGGACGTAGTACGTCTCCTCGGCATCGGAGTCGCGAGTGCGCCCCCACTTCCACAGGTGTCCCCGCTGTTCATCAGCTACAGTGATCAGCGCACTTTGATCTGGAACCGCATGCGCAGGTATGGCGAAGAGGTTCTCTGGAGGAGTTGACTCCAGCAGTTCCCTTTCCTCTCGTAGTTCTGCACGCCACACTTCCATAACATGCGACTCGAGATCAGACTCTGATTGATTCGTCGTGCATCGTAGAAACCCGCCAATCATCATGTGGTGGTTCGGCTTCTGAGGCTTCTCTCGTGGTTCCCTCCGGTGTCGGTGTATCTGCCAATTCCTCAAATCTAGACATGTCCTGATCAAAACCTCCTTGAGGTAGTTGACTTCAGGCATTGAACATCTCTCGAGTGCGCTGATCCAGTTAACTCATGTATATTCAGAGCAGAACCCGCTGCTTCATAATAATGGAATTCTGGATTCACGTCATTGTCGTAGTGGGCCAATGTGCAGCTGACAACATAAATAACCGGGGCAACTTATGAATACTCTCGGCTAGCCTGACTGAAGCTACACTCTCAATACGGAAGAAGTTTATGGTAAGGTACTGTCGCACTAAGTGTACCTCAGGAGATAGACGGCTTGCACTCGTCAACTGAAGCGCCCCTTTCTTGGTCGGCACATAGCCGAAGGTCAGAGCAGGTCTCCCCGCCGATAGGCCAGCTACGAATGTCAACGCTGTGCGTGGTGCAGCGCTGTCCGAGCCAATCTCTCGGGCTATCTATCAGTGCTTCAATATATAGTGGATGCCTTGCATCGCCGTACTGTACTTGAACATCTCGATTGCCCACTCGGATGATGACCTGACCCCTTTCGGGACCATTCTTTGCAGCTGGGAACGGGCCATTCCAGCCTCCCCAGTCATCCTGCGCGGTCGTGGGGCGATGATAATCGACCAAATCTCCTTCATCGCAGCAGTGCTAACCAGTAATAATCGTTTTAGTGCGTAAGGCACGATTGATCTTAGCTACTGCTGTGGCCTGTGTGATAACTTCATTGGAGCCCCCCACACGTCCACGGACACGTCCGCCGGACACCCCGGACACCCCGGACACGTCCCCGGACACCCCGGACACCCCGGACACGTCTCCCAGACACGTCCCCCGGACACGCCCCCCAGACACGTCCCCCGGACACCCCGGACACCCCGGACACTTCGGACACGTCCCCCGGACATCCCGGACACGTCTCTTGGACACCCCGGACATCCCGGACACGCCCCCCGGACACCCCGGACACCCCGGACACCCCGGACACGTCCCCCGGACACCCCGGACACCCCGGACACCTCAGATACCTTCGTCGCTGTCGTCGTCGTCCTCCTCCTCCTCATTCTCCCTCTCTTCGTCCTGGTCATCATCATCTACATGCGTCACCATCATGCCTCACTATCACCATCCTACTATCGCCTTCTCATCGTCGTCCTCCCCCGCCTCCTCCTCGCCCGCATCCTCTGGTTTCCTCATCATACTCTTCCTGACGACTCATCATCCTGCTTCTTCCTCCTGCCTACTCATCATGCCTTTCCCTACTGCCTCAATCTGCTCGTCTTGCCTCCTTCCCATGCCCCCCATCCTGCCTGCTCCTCCTCCTCCCCCCCCTCCTTCTCCTCCTCCCCCTCCTCCTCCTCCTCGTCCTCCTCCCTCCTCCTCGTCCTCCTCCTCCTCTTCCTCCTCCTTTTCCTCTTCCTCCTCCTTTTCCTCCTCCTCCTCCTCCTCCTCCTCCTCCCCCCCCTCATCATCATCGTCGTCGTCATGATGATGATCCTCAGCATCGTCATCGACATCAGCACCAGCATCATCATCATCATGACCATTGTCATTGTCATCATCAGTATCATCAGTATCATCAGCATCATCATCATCAGCATCATCAACATCATCATCATCATCGTCGTCTCCATTTGGTCCCCGTGTTCGGGTGAAACGTAACTTCGCGCGCGTGGCTGGAGTGGTAACCTGAGAAAGGTTATCGCTCCAGCCGCGGGCGAGGTAACCTGAACAAGGTTATCGCGTTCGCGCGCAGTAGGCTGGAAAAGGTAACCTGAGAAAGGTTGCCGTTCTAGCCGCGGGAGAGGTCGCCTGAGCAAGGCGATCGCTTCCGCCAACGTCCGGTTGGAGAGGTAACCTGAGAAACCTTGCATCGCTCTAGCAATGGGTGCCGTAACCTGAGCAAGAATATGGCCCCCATTTGGAGGGCGAAACGAACCTTCAAGCGCATGGCTGGAGCGGTAACCTGAGAAAGTTTACTGTTCCAGCCGCGGGCGAGGTAACCTGAACAAGGTTATCGCGTCGGCGCGCTCTAGGCTGGAAAGGTAACCTGAGAAAGGTTATCGTTCTAGCGCGCACTAGGCTTGAGTGGTAACCTGCGACAGGTTACCGTTCCAGCCGCGGGCGAGGAAACCTATACAAGGTGAAACGTAACTTCGCGCGCGTGGTTGGAGTGGTACCCTGAGAAAGGTTCTCGCCCCAGCCGCGGGCGAGGTAACCCGCGCAAGGTTATCGCGCTCGCGCGCCCTAGGCTGGAGAGGTAACCTGAGAAAGGTTATCGTTCTAGCGCGCACTAGGCTGGAGTGGTCACCTGAGGAAGGTTACCGTTCCAGCCGCGGGCGAGGTAGTCTGAACAAGGTTATCGCGTCCGCGTGCCCTCGGCTGGAGAGGTAACCTGAGAAAAGGTTATCGTTCTAGCGCGCACTAGGCTGGAGTGGTAACCTGCGACAGGTTACCGTTCCAGCCAAAGGAGGTAACATGTATCCTCTTGACCACTTTCAACACATGGTTTTCTTTGTGCATAAGGGGAAACTAACGCCATTTTTTTTACTTCCAGGGGACAACGCAGGCGCCGGGAGCGAAAATCACGTGGGTGCACTCGCATATCGGCGCCCCTGCTTTTTTTGCCCGGAAGACTGTTGGCGGGGGCGCCCGTTTTCTCTTCCTCTCTGTTTACTTGTTTACCTCGTTTGTAGGGGTCGCACATCGATTCCCTTCCTGGGGGCCTACAAATAGATTCCGTTTGTGGCGGAATTACACGCAGATTCCCTTCGTGGCAGTTTACAAATGCATTCGATTTGTGTGAAGGGGACTGGGGGCGTCTGGCCCCGGGGGGGAGGTCCCAGAGGAGAAGAGAAAAAAAAACGGCCCTATGGATCCACAGGCCCCGTTTTTTTCTGCCCTAAAAAAAACGGGGCCAGTGGATCCAGGTGCCGTTTTTTTTCCGCTGGATTCTTCCCCCCAGGGGCCAGGGCCGAACCCCTGAGCGAGGAGGTGGCCCGTGGGCGTCGGCGGCGCCTTGTCGCCCTCCCCCCTCCTCCCTGTTCATCGCCCTCCTCGTCCTCCTCTTCCCCTTCCTGCACCTCCTTCTCGTTATCGGAATCCCTCCCCTCGGATTTCTATTTTCCCTTGGTCCTCATCGTCCCCCCTCCCTTCTCCTCCGTCTTCTCCTCCACCCTCGAACCAATTTCGGTTCCCAGGTCGGGCCGGAACGTTCTCGGCGAGGCGCAGCTCGTCATCACCATGGACATCAACAAGGTTTTCATAGTCATACTCGTCATCATCACCACCTCCACCTCCACCTTCACACCACCCAGGAGGAGAACCGCCCAGGTGGAGCACCTCTTAATCTCCCCCCTCCTCCTCCTCCTCCTCCTCCTCCTCCTCCTCCTCCTCCTCCTCCTCCTCCTCCTCCTCCTCCTCCTCCTCCTCCCCCTCCTGCTCCTGCTCCTGCTCCTGCTCCTCCCCCTCCTCCTCCTCCACCTTTGGACCACCCAGGAGGAGAAGGAGAAGGAGGAGGAGGAGGAGGAGGAGGAAGAGGGGGAGACGTCATCAACATCGTCATCGACAGCAACTTTCGAATTACCATCGTCATCAGCATGGTCGTCGATATCGTCAGCAGGTCGATGCATGTCATCGGCATCGTCATCAGCAGCACGTTCAAAACCATACTCGTCATCACCATCGTCATCAGCAAGGTTTTGATAGTCAGGACAGGCTCACGGTTGCCCCACCCGGCGCGGCCACGAGGGCGGCTACGCGTTGCCTTTCCTGCTGGCTCACTGGGGCCTGGACCCGCGGGGCGCCGGCGCGGTCATTCGCGCGGCGCAGGACGGGGCCCCGTCCGCCGCGTGCGCGGCGTTCTTCCGCGCGTCCCATCCGCGGGCAGTGGGGCGCCGGCGTGGCGACGTCCGGCCCCCGAATGAGTACTTACGCCAGAGCCGGCTGTTTATCGCGGCGCGCTGGTAAGATGCGCCAGCCGCCTGGCCTGCTCCCAGTGCCGCGCCGCTTAGGGCGTTTTCCAGCAATGCCCGAGTTCTTCCAGGTTGCATCTGGGGCTCGGCACTTCCGGGGCCCCACCGACGGCGCAAACGCTCGCTATCTTTAGGTCGAAGCGGCAGCTCGCCCGTCGCATTTTGACCGGCGCTCCGCTCTTGTTTCCCCGGGCTTCTCGCCCCTGTCAGTTTCCCCCCCCTCGTCTGTGTCCGCGTCTTGCCCCTCTGGTGCCATCTGTCCCCTTGTCTCTGCACAACTCAGTGAAAGAAGCTGGCGGTTATCTTTCCCGTCGGTTCTGCAGGGCGCAGTGAAGGAAACTACCGGGTTCCCGTGCTGCCGTCGCCCGACGAGCCTCGGTGCTGCGTTGGGCGCGCCCTCCCCCCGCTATGGCGGGGCCCGCTCGTGGGGCAAAGTTCCCGCGAGGTATGAATTCACTTGTTTTTGCACTTCCACCTTGCGTACTTTGCACTGAATTCTAGTTGCGTCTCTCCCATTCTCCTCTCCGCCACCCTCCTCTGCAATTTCTCTGCCCCTCTCCTCCCGACCCCCTCTATTTCTCGGCGTGCTCGCGCGGGTTTTTGGTGCGCGTGCCGATCTTTAAAGGCCTCCGTACCCGCGGGCATTCGCCCCCCTGCTTTTCTGGCGTTTGGGGGAAATGAGTAGATGGGAATATTTGTAGATGTGGCGTGCCTCGGGGCCTGCCCGCAAAGCGTTGCGCGGCCCGCTTCGATTTGCCCTCCCAACCTCCGCGCGAAACAGTTTGTCGGCGAAGGCCGCGCGCTGGCTCGGGCGGCCGTGGCGCTCGCCATTCGTTCCGCTGCCGCGCGACGCGCGATGATGCGCTGTCATATTGTTGCGGTAATGAAAACTGCTTGATTGCGCGCTCCATTCTAATGTCCCGCCCGCTGGCCCCCAACCGCGCGCTGGTCCGCCCCGCCCGGCCCGCTCGTCGGTGCCCCGCAAGCCAGATCCCACCCGTCCACCCAAGTCCTCCTCGTATTCCATGAGGCCCCACACTTCAATGCCTTGCCTGCCCGACCCCACCCGCCAATTCCACCAGTAGCCCTCATCGACCTACTGTTCGGGGACCCCTGGAGCCTCCTCGGCCCTGCAAAAATAAACCATGGAAAGAGATTGTTGTGCTGCTGCTGGCAGAAAACCGACGGGGGGGGCTCGCCCATCAAAAAAAATTATCCCGGCAAAGCAACCTAACAGCGATGTGTAGAAGCATACCTGAAAGCATTCCCCTTAAGATTCAGATGAAAATCCAGTTGTCGAATTCTGCTGTTCTCGCAGTCGTAGTCGCATTCGCGATGACATTCGCAGCGGTCACGGCAGTCGCAGTCACAGCCTCAGCCTCAGCCTGCCTCCTCCTCCTCCTCCTCTTTCTCCTGCTCCTCCTCCTCCTCCTCCTCCTCCTCCTCCTCTTCCTCCTGCTCGTCCTCGTTCTCGTCCTCCTCGTCTTGCTCGTCCTCCTCCTCCTGGTGCCTCTCCTCCTCCTCCTCCTCCTCCTCCTCCTCCTCCTCCTCCTCCTCCTGGTGGTCCTCGTTCTCCTCCTCCTGGTGCTCTCCCCCCCCCTCCTCCTCCTCGTCCTCCTCCTCCTCCTCCTCCTCGTCCTCCTCCTCCTCTTCTCCTCCTCCCTCCTCCTCCTCCTGGTAGTCCTCCCCCTCCTCCTCCTCCTCCTCCTCCTCTTCCTGGTCCTCGTTCTCGTCCTCCTCGTCTTGCTCGTCCTCCTCCTCCTGGTGTTTCTCTCCTCCTCCTCCTCCTACTCCTCCTCCTCCTCCTCCTGGTGGTCCTCCCTCCTCCTCCTGGTACCTCCCCCCCCTCCTCCTCCTCCTCCTCCTCGTTCTCGTCCTCCTCCTCCTCCCCTCCTCCTCTTCCTCCTCCTCCTCCTCCTCCTCCTCCTCCTGGTACTCCTCCCCCCCCTCCTCCTCCTCCTCCTCCTCTTCCTGGTCGTCCTCCTCCTCCTGGTCGTCCTCCTCCTCCTGCTCGTCCTCCTCCTCCTCCTGCTCGTCCTTCTTCTCCTGCTCCTCCTGCTCCTCGTCCTGCTCCTGCTCGTCCTCGTCCTCCTGGTCTTGCTCGTCCTCCTCCTCGTCGTGCTCTTGCCCCTGCTGAAAATGTGGCCCAGGAATGGGAGTTCTGGGAAGTCGAAGAGCACGAAGTTGCCTACAGTTGGCTACGGGCATTCAAAATGTGGCCCGGGAATGGAGTTCTGGGAACTCGAAGAGCACGAAGTGGCCTACAGTTGGCTCCGGGCATTCAAAATGTGGCCCGGGAATGGAGTTCTGGGAACTCGAAGAGCACGAAGTGGCCTACAGTTGGCTTCGGGCATTCAAAATGTGGCCCGGGAGTGGAGTTCTGGGAAATAGAAGAGCACCAAGTGGCCTACAGTTGGCTCCGGGCATCAAAATGTGGCCCGGGAATGGAGTTCTGGGAACTCGAAGAGCACGAAGTGTGTGACTGTTGCATCCGGTTATTCTAAATGTGGCCCGGGAATGGCGTTCTGGGATCTCGAAGAGCACGAAGTGTGTGACTGTTGCATCCGGGTATTGAGAATGTGGCCTGGGAATGGAGTTCTGGGAAGTCGAAGAGCACGAAGTGTGTGACTGTTGGTGAAAAACGAGCCCGGCACCTGCCGCCCGGCAACTCCCAACACCTGCCCGGACCCCCCTGTGGAGTGATCTGCTGCTCTCTTTTGATCCCACTAGAAACCTACCCACACATCCGGACGTCGTGAAAAAACCAAGACACGAGAGGAAGTCATGGTTTTAAACCAAGACGTGAGCGAAAAACCAAGACATAAGGAAAAAACCATGACATGACTATTGCTGGATATGTTGTCCAGTACACATGTATCACAGTAACCGGGAATATCGTGTGATACCAGGCACGATGATTGATTAAACCGATGCGCACAGATCAAGTGGAAGCAGATTTTGGACAAGGCCGCACGACCGTGGTTAGCATTTGTATCGCACTTTTTGCACACACGTATGTACAAGTGTTGCCTGCTTGTTTTCTGTATGTTCGTTAAATGCCTGTTGTCTCTTTGTGCTTTTCCTTCTTTTTTTCCTTTTTTTTTTTCAGAACCCACGTTGCATGTGCGACATGTCGCACCGCTCTCCGCGGCGAACCCCGAGCCCGAGACGGTCGCACCGTTCTCGGTCGGAGGGAGAGATGCCCTGGGGCGGGAGGGGGTGGGGGGGGTAATTATGATGAAGAGAGAGCGTATGATTTCATTTCACACGTATGCGCGCCCGAAGGCAAGCGGCCGCGCGGCCACTTTAGCGCCACCCCACATGGCATCGCCACGGAGGTGGGCAGAAACAAGGCCCTTGGAGGCATTAAAATGGCTTTCGTGCACGATCGAGGGCGGCTTGCGCTAGAAACAGGCCAGCGCACGAGGGCGGCCTGCACTGGAAACAAGCCGCGGCCTGATACATATACACGTATACATATATGTATGTATACATATGTATGTATATGTGTATATATATATAATAACACATCGATCGAGGGCGGCCTGCACCAGATGAGGCCAGCGCATCGATCGAGGGCGGCCTGCACCAGATGCAAGCCGGCGCACGAGGGCGGCCTGCACCAGAAACAAGCCAGCGCACGATCGAGGGCGGCCTGCACCAGAAACAAGCCAGCGCACACATACATAGATGTTCATATATATATATGTATATATATATACAGTTATGTATGTATATATATATATATACACACATACAGGCCTGCACCAGATATGGCGAGGCCAGCGCATCGATCGAGGGCGGCCTGCAGGCCAGCGCGCACGATCGAGGGCGGCCTCGACCCAGGCCAGCGCGCGAGGCACAAGGGCGGCCTGCAGCAGAAATGAGTGAAACAATGTAAAACAGACGTACGGTGTGCGAGCTCTCCACGGAGTCCGCGAGCCCGCGATGGGGCGCCGCGCAGGGGCAGGAGGCCATGGGCCCCGACACATCAGGCGTCTCGGTGTTTAGAATAGTTTTGTGACGGTCCCGAGGGCCTGCACGTAAAATCCCCCCCTCCACACAAGCCGACAAATATGACAGATTGTCGTTTCGATTTTTTCGAGACACCCGATGCGTCAGCGTGCGGCCACTTTATCGCCACGCCCAGATGGCATCGCCAGGTCGTCTTCCTCCTCCTTTTCCTCCTCCTCCTCCTCCTCCTCCTCCTCCTCCTCCTCCTCCTCCTCCTCCTCCCTCCTCCTGTTCCTCATCATCCTCCTCCTTCGTCCTTCACACAATAATGCAGGGAACGCACTTAAACGCCGCGCCCTCGGACGCAGCACCGCGTGCCGCTCGCCGTGGGCGCCCGCCCGTGACCTCGAGCGATCTTCCTCATTTTCTTCCTCCTCCTCCTCCTCCATTTCCTCCTCCTCGATCCTCGGGGGGGGCGGGTCGGGGTGGCGCATGCCTCCCGCCCCCAGGGACAGAAGAAACGCACTCCGCGCGGCCACTTGATCGCCACCACCAGATGGTCTCGCCCAAATCTCGGAAGCACTCAAGGAAAAAACGGGGCGCGACAACAACGAATTCCATTCGTCATTGACGCTTATGCCACACACATGTGTGTTAGCATTGTTTTGTTGGCTTGTGTGTTGGTTGTTTTTGTGTGTTTTGTGAGTGAAAATGTGTGTACGTGCGTACCCTGGACCCGAGGGGCCCCTCTGACCCGCCCCTGCCCCCCAGGTCCACGGCCGATCCGTCGCGACCACTTTGTCGCCACCCCGTTCGCAGAGAAAAAAGGCAACATGAGAAGTGGCAAGACCCATCTGTGCCGTCGCCTGGATAGGGCGGCGCAGGGGCTGGCGTGTCCAATCTGCCGTGTATGTATACATGCATATATGTATGTATATATATATATATATACATACATACATGCATACAAACATACATACATACATACATACATACATACAGACAGACAGACAGACAGACAGACAGACAGACAGACAGACAGACATGCAGGCATGCATGTATACATACATACATACATACATGCATGCATGCATGCATACATACATACATACATGCAAACATATATATATATATATATATATATATAGACATACATACATGCATGTGCGTGTGTGCGTGTATGTGTGTGTGTGTGTTTGCCTGACGGCATGTAGTGTGTGTGTGTGTGTGTGTCGTTGGCCACCGGAACGCCACCTCCACATAGCGTCTCGTATATCGCCACTTTAAAGCCACCGCACACGGCATCGCTCCAACAAAATATCAAACGGGCGCGGGTCGAGCCCCAGCGACTGCTCGTAGGGGTGGATCGCGGGCTTCTCGCCGCGCGAATCCGCCCTCGACAGGGTCGTAAAAAACCAAGTCCTCCTCCTCCCTCCTCCTCCTCCTCCTCCTCCTCCTCGTCCTCATGAAAAGGGAGCGTCGGCCTCCAGCCGCGTCCGCCTCCACCAGTCTGCGTGCTCCTCATATGTATCCTCCTATGCTCTCCTGTGGTACCCTTTCCCGCCCTCCTCATTACTCCTCCCGCGCCGCGCTTTAAAACGCGACAGAGCGAAAGCAGGCGAAATGTGTCCGACAACATATGTTACATATATGTGCCCGACAACTCATATGGATAATTATATAGTTATGCATAAAACTCATATATCCACATGTGGCATTCATGAACCATACGACTGCTGCGAAAAAAACACTCAGCAAGGCCCCCTAGAAAGGATCGTCGGGATCCCACAAGACCTTCTCCAAGAAGGTAATGTAAAACGTGCTGCCTCCGTGGAGGCTCTTGGCAACGGTCCCCATGAGCTGATTATATTGCTCGTCAGCATAGGTCCAGTAATACACAGGGTTGCCCTGAACCGCGGCGCGGCGCACCATGTCCCAAGCAGAATGGAACTTAAACACGTGGTGGCCGCCGTACTGGCGCCAATACACAAGGAAGCGACGAATACTCTGTTGAAGCGAAGCGAGCCCCTCTCGAGACATGTTGCGGGGTTCGCGCTTCATGATGGCATGGGCCTCGTTCAGATTTTTGCAAGCTCTCCTGAGAGCGTCGCCCTGCCGCCCTAAAAAATTAGGATACTCCTCACAAAGGCTCTCCATGAGCGGGAGGAGCAGTCGCGTTTGGGCCGCTTTCGCCTTCAGGCGCGGGTGCTGCGCTGTAGGCGAAAGCTGTTGCCACTTCAGCTTCTTAATCACAGAGATGTTTTTCCTATTATTCATTCTGCGCATGGTGTAGAAAGATTTCATGCGCCTGCGCAGGGCGAACAAATTCTGCATCCTGCGGTCGTCAATGGTTGACGTTAGGCCCTCAAACATCGCCTTGGCAGCGTCCCTCCTCCTTCTCCTCCTGATCCTCGATGTGGTGAATAGGAGGATCAGGAAAGGAAAGGGGAAGGGGGGGAGGGGGAGGACGAAGAGGAAGATGGGCGGTGCCTTTGCAACGTTTGCGGGCCCAGTGCTCGAGTGGATCTTGCGAAATTGTTTTCGCAGAGGCTCAACATAACTGCACCTGCAACAAACTGAGACACCCCTAGATCCAGAATGTGCATCGCGTCCAAATGAACGCAATCTATACTGAACCCAGGGACTTTGAAAAGAGGTGTTATGATATTGATCTGCGAGACACGGGAGGTGTCGGAAAAATCAAGGTAAGCTGGCAATTCAATATTGTCAACGTCATGTATGTCACGCACGTGTTCGTTCTCAAGGAGGCGGTGCCCCGACTTCAGCTGGAGCTGAGGAAAGTCCTCCGTCAAACAGCGGCCTCCGCGAATCTCATCAAACGTCATCTTCCGCAACAGGCGTCTCAAAAGTGGCCTCTGCTGCGGGGCTATCATCCGTCGCGTCATGGAGCGATTGACCTCGCTCTGATATGTTGCCGCAGTGCGCTGTGGCCAACGACAATTCGTCACAGAACGATCGAAGTTGAAGAGCTCGTCTCGGCCCGCCATGCAACAAAAACACGGGTGAGTAAAATTCTTCCAAGTTTTGAAGCCCAAACTTGTGACCATCTCAAGGAGGTCCGCACGGTATTCGCACAAAGCGCCACGCACGCCGTCGGCGAGGGGAAAGCCTCGCCGTGCCGACCGGAGCTCGTCCGCGAATGGCTGGTTTCGATGGTCAACTGACGGCCATTCGCCCTGGGCGAGACACGAGAACGACCAATGCAGAATCCGATGTATCTCTCCTATTGTACACCATCCTTTACAACCGCAGGCGCAAAGATCTGCGTTTTTGATTGTGCAAATCAACCGACGCTTCGGCGCCAAATGACAAGACCAGTAGTAGCACAAGAAAGAGTCAGTCTTAGAGTACGGAACCCCGTCTGAATACAAGGCCAAAGGGCAAGATAGCAAACCATGTTCTCGGGTTACCACGTGAGATCTGTATGTCGAAGGTAGATCTGCAGGGTTTGTTTTGCTGACGTCGTAAGTACTAGGATCCTTCTCGTACAACATCGCGAAACTCTCATGTGGGAGCATCAATGGGAAATAAATTTGTTTTCGGCACTGCATGTCGCTATCCCAGACAGGCAACTTCGCAATGAACATTCGTTCTCGCACATCCAACATGCCACACGCACGTCGCAGGTGCTCGGCATAGTGTGTCCCTCCAGGAGGTTTTGCCAGATCCTCCACGCCAATTGCGCCTTGAGGGGAAGCCGAAATAGATTTGCCGAAACCTCGTCGCCCACCAGGGAAAAAGGGAGAGAGAGCGAGAGAGAGAGAGGGATAGGGGAAGGACGGAGAGAGAGAGAGAGGGGAAGGGAGGGGGAGAGGAAAAAGAGAGGAGAGAGGAGGGTGAAGGAGGGTTCGGGAAAGGAAAAGCGAGTGAGGTGGTGGAGGAAAGGAGTTCTGGGCACGTGGGCATCCGCAAATCTATTTGGGAACTCCCCTTGCGCACCAGCAACTGTAGCGTGATGGCTTATAATGCAGACGTCCGTGGCCGTCATATGACCGTGCTTATGCTGCCTCAGCAGAAATAAGCGCAATCCAGAGCCATCGAGCGGACCATCGGGGACAGAAGCTTGGCGAGGGCCATCGCGAGCAGCGCGTGCCCCGCCTCCAGCAGCGCCAGGGACGGCTCCAGAAGCCACGAGCGCACGCGCCGCGGCTGCCCTCGACATCACCAGGAAGCACAAGAACAGTTCGAATCCGATCGAATCAGAAACCGCTCGAGTCAAAATGCGCACGGATCCGAATCATCGATCGATGGACTCAGAACTTCCAAATGCGAATAAGACTCTGCCGTGGATGCCCCTCGTAGCTACCTCAGTTGCCACTGAACCCTTGATGGGGTTCGGGCATCGCGACCCTCGAACTTAATCACACCATCCCCTGGGTTTGCTTGCCTAGCTGCCTGCAGCAGGGTGCACTTACACATATACATACATTCCAAGACATCGGGCGTCTCGAAAAAATCGAGACGGGGGTTTGTCATAGTTTTAACCTCTCGGGGCCCTCGCTGGGCCTCGGGACCGTCAAAAAACGGCTCGGGGAAGTGGTCGGGAGGTCGGGGGCCCGCGTCTCGAAAAAATCGAGACGTCGGATGGCTGGGTTTACACACTTAGCATGCAAACTTGCCTCACAGCTTCCCCATGGCTACCACGAGCAGGTCCACAGACATGGAACGCATGAGCTCCACGTAACAAATTGTAGCAGCTCGACAATTGTCTGCCGTATATGTTTATTGTGTGTCTAGTGTTGTGTTGTTTGTTGCGCTCTTGTTCGTATCCATACATCATATCATTCTAGATCCTTCAATCCACCACCCCATCATGCTCGAGCACTCGATCTCCCCGCGGGTTCTTTCTGTCGGAACGGAACGGACGTCACAGCGCCCAGCATGCGCGGCAGGCCGCGCGCCAAGAGATAACACGTAAAGTGAACAATAATCGATTTGCATTCGTTCTCGGTGTTCCTCATCCTCCTCATCCTCCTCATCGTCCTCATCCTCCTCATGCTCCTCATCCTCCTCATCCTCCATGTCTTGGCCCGTGTCTCCATCCTTCCCCTTTCCCCCTATTCCTCTACCTCCTCTCCCCTTTGTCACCCTCCCACGTGCACATCCCCCTTTCGGCGCCGTCGAGCACGCCTGTCTCACAGAGCGCGCGTTGCAGCGAAGCCCCCTTCACCGCGCAGCGCCCGCGCGCAAAATGCGCCACCGACCATTCAACTCAGAAAAAGTTGTCGGTCTCTCCTCCCCTCGCCCGAGCTCGTCGATACCGATGTCGACGTCGTCCTACTGCCCCACGGGCGTGCTCGCAGCGCTGCCCATGGCGGAGTTAGCCTCGGAGACCGACTTCTGTACCGGAAGGACGAGCTCGTAGAATTTCTTGGCCTCCATCCTCATCCGCGTCCTCCTCCTCGTCCTCATCATTATCCTCATCCTCTTCCTCATCATCATCATCCTCCTCTTCCTCCTCATCCTCCTCATGCTCCTTCATCCTCCTCCTCACTTATCATCCTCCTCATCCTCCTCATCTTGATCCACCTCATCCTCCTCATCCTCCTCATCCTCCTCCTCATCCGCCTCATCCTCCTCCTCCTCCTCCTCCTCCTCATCCCCCTCATCCTCCTCATGTGCATTCGTTGTTAAATCCTCCTCATCCTCCTCCTCGTCTTCCTCATCCTCCTCATCCTCATCCGTCTCATCATCGTCAGCCTCATCCTCCTCCTTCTCATCCTCCTCATCCTCGAGTCCTCCTTCTCATCATCCGAAGCCTCCTCCTCCTCATCCTCATCCTCATCATCTTCATCCTCCTCCTCCTCCTCCTCCCAGCCTCGGTGATCGCGGACACGCAGTCTGGGTAGCTCATGTCCGCCTCGTCGCTCCTTAGGCGATGGGTCGAGCTGAGGGTTTGGTCACCCCGTCCCTCTTCGAGCCCTCGAGTGGAGGGGTGATGGCAGACTTCCATCACCCACTCCACTCCAGGCCGCTGGAGGGGGGACGATCATCCTCAGCTCGATCCATCGTTATCCCTGGGGATCCTGCCCTGCACGTGCAGCACCAGCGCAGTCTGAACGTCGTTCATGGACTCCGTGTGCTTCCTGATCTCCTCGCTCCATGGCGTCAACCACGGCATCGTTCCCACCTGGGCTGGCCAATCGATCGATCCCGTCTCCGATCTCCCTGCCAAGTTCCCACTCGACGAACTCAGGTTCGCTGAGCAGGAGCTCGGCAGAGAGATCGAGGACCCATCCTTAAGTCGCCCCTCCCACGTCCCAGCCCCCGAGGAGTGCGTAGAGGTGCGCCGCCGACCCGAGGCTCGCCGCCGCCGTGGTCCCCACGGCATTCACGCCGCTCGGCGCCGACGTCGATTGCTGTGCCCGAGGAGCGTCTTCCTCGACTTCATCCTCCTCCTCTCCTCCTCCTCCTCCTCCTCCTCATCCTCCCCCTTCCTACTCCTCCTCCTCCTCCTCCTCCTCGATCCTCGGGGGAGTGGGGTCCACGCCCCTCGATCCTCGCTGTCGCTGTAGCTGTAGCTCGAGTACTCGTCCGAGGAGTCCTTCGCCTCGAGGGAATCCGTCCTTCCTTCTATCCATCCCCTTCCTCCCCAGAGGATCCTCCAAGACGAGTTCCAAGGGGAGGAGGGGATGGATGTGGAAGGATGGATTCCCATGCGAGCCTGCTGGCCCTGCATGAGACTGCAACGGACGGGCTCCACCGCCGCCCTCTCAGTGCCCAGGCGCGTCGTGATGCCCTGCTCGTGGGTGTCCAGGACCGTCTCGACCCTCTCCACGCGCTTGAACACCTCCTCCCCGTGCTGCAAGTCCACCTGGCGGGCGAGGGGAGCATCATCATCCTCCTCCTCATCCTCCTCCTCATCCTCTTCGTCCTCATCCTCCGCCTCCTCATCCTCATCCTCCTCATCGTCCTCATCCTCCTCATCCTCCTCATCCTCCTCATCCTCCTCCTCCTCATTCTCCTCACCCTCATCCTCCTCCTCATCCTCCTCCTCCTCCTCCTCCTCCTCATCCTCATCCTCCTCATCCCCATCCTCCTCATCCTCCTCATCATGTCCCTCCTCCTCCTCATCTTCCTCATCCTCCTCATCCTCCTCATGGAATCCCGCCTTCACGAAGCCCCGCATCGACCTGCACGATGCAATCGTTGCCTCAGCACGCGCCTTGGCCCTGGGAGCGTTGTGTTCATCCTCTTCATCAACATCCTCACCTTCATCCTCCTCGTCGTCCGCATCATCATCATCATCATCATCATCATCATCCTCATCCTCATCCTCATCCTCATCCTCATCCTCATCCTCATCCTCGTCCTCGTCCTCGTCCTCGTCCTCATCCTCCTCATCATCATCCTCGTCCCCCTCATCCTCCTCATCATCCTCGTCCTCCTCCTCCTCATCATCATCCTCGTCCTCATCCTCCTCATCATCATCCTCGTCAACATCATCATCCTCCTGGTCTCGTCTCGTCTCCTCCTCGTCCTCCTCATCCTCATCCTCCTCATCATCATCGTCGTCGTCGTTATCCTCCTCATCATCCTCCTTCTCATCATCCTCTGCCTCCTCCTCATCCTCCTTATCATCCTCATCCTCCTCATCCCTCTCATCCTCCTCATCCTCCTCATGCTGGCCTTTGTGACACCAAGCTGTCATCGTCGTCCCAGTTGTACCCGAACAGCGTGTAGAGGCCGTCGCGCGTGTGCCAGATCGACTGGTTGCCCCTGGTCGTGGTGTGCTTCAGGCTCTCGACCTTCTCCTGCTCCACGAACTCGAAGCTCCCTTGGGGGAGGGGGGTCACTTCTCCTGTTTCTCATCCTCTTCGCCCTCCTCGTCGTCCTCGTCATCCTCATCCCCCTTCTCCTCGTCGTCATCCTAGCTCTTTCCTCCTCCTCCTCCTCCTCCTCCTCCTCCTCCTCCTCCTCCTCCCCTTTTTCCTCCTCTTCCTCCTCCTAGAGGGGGATGCCTGTCTCCTGCCAGCGCCGCAGCCAGTGATGCTTCTTGTGCGTGCTCAGCTTATCGTACTCTGCCTTCAGCTCCTTGCTCGTCTTCCCGGCGTGGTAGCTGGGGGGGGGGAGCAAGCAAGGCCCGAAATATCAAGGGGGGCGCTGGATCCCGAACGATTTGTGTGTCCCTGGGGACAAACTGTTTCTTTGGCCCTGGGAAGAACACCACGGGGCCCGATATGGAAACTTCAGGACGTTCGGGATCTGCCCCCCCCCAAAAAAAAAAAAGCGGTACCACATATATGGCCCGCGCTCCGCAAGCGCTGCAGAGCGTTCTCGTGGTCCGCCAGGGCCTGCCTCTTCCGTTTCTGGGCCTCCGTCTGCTTCCCTTTCTCCTTGGGTCGGTCCTGGGGGGGGGGCATGTCGGGGTGGCCACGATTTCAAATACGGGTGGGGCCACGTGACTCCACCCCACACTACTCAGGATTTTGCACGAGGTGGGACGTCGGTCCTTCCCAGCCGCTTGTCCCCCTGCAGCGCGCTTCGACCCCTTCGGCGGCATTGCGCCGCGCTCACCTGGGGCGATACATATATATATATATATATATATATATATACACACCCCTGTATATTTTCGAAATTATACTACATATATATATATATATATATATATATATATATATATATAGGGTATAGGGTAGGTACACAGCCCCGGTGTGTGGGGGGGGGATAGGTAATGGGGGTTACGGGTAGGGGTGGAGGTAGCTATTAGAGGGGAGGCGGGGTGGATTGCGAAATTTCCAAACCCTCGAGGTTTCCGACGTCGTCGGAAACCTCCGACGACTTTCCGAGGTTTCCGACGACGTCGGATCTCAGGGTAAGGGTGGGGGGGCGGCTTGGGTGGGGGGGGGGAGGGCGGGTGGGGTGGGTGGGGGTGGTGGTGGGGTGGGGTGGGTGGGGGTGGTGGTGGTGGGGGGGGGGGGGGGGGGGGGTAGATTGGGAAAAGTCAGGACCACATGAGAACACATGAAAAAACTTCAAAAAAACATGAAAACACATGACGACATGAAAACACATGAAAACACATGAAGAAAACATGAAAACACATGAAAACATGAGAACACATGACAAAACATTAAAAAAACATGAAAACACATGAAGACATGAAAACACATGAAAACACATGAAAAAACATGAAAACACATGAAAACATGATAACACATGAAAACACATGAAACAAACATGAAAACACATGAAGACATGAAAACACATGAAAACACATGACGAAAACATGAAAACACATGAAAACACATGAATGCGACTACATGAAACCACATGAAAACACATGACAAAAAACATGAAAATACATGAAACATGATAACACATGATAACACATGAACACATGAAACCACATGAAAACACATGAAGAAAACATGAAATCACATGAAAACATGAAAACACATGAAAACACATGAAGAAAACATGAAAACACATGAAGACATGAAACCACATGAAAACACATGAAGAAAACATGAAAACACATGAAACCATGAAAACACATGAAAACACATGACGAAAACATGAAAACACATGACACACGTGATATCACATGAAAACACATGAAACCACATGACGCAACCACATGAAACCACATGAAACAACATGAAGAAAACATGAAAACACATGAAAACATGAAACCACATGAAAACACATGAAAAAAACATGAAAACACATGAAATCATCATAACACTCAAGAAACCGCCGACCCCTCCCCCAACCCCAACCGAATGGCCAGCCGCCGCCGCCCGACCCCGTCCACCACCGCCACATCGTCCACCACCACCACAAGCGACCACCGCCCACCACCACCACCTCGTCCACCAACCGACCCCGTCCACCAACCGACCCCGTCCACGACCACCAGGGCCCCACTTCTCCACTGGGTAGTCCGCGCGCTTGTCGACGTAGTGCGTGTAGATGTCGATCAGGGTTCCTTCCGCACCGACCCCCATCCCCCGACCGAACCGCGCCTCGCGCGACGGCCACGCAGGGCCCCACTTCTCCACTGCATATAGTCCGCGCGCTTGTCGACGTAGTGCGCGCGCGCGCGTGCCCGACCCCAACCCACCCACCGCCCTCCCGACCATGCCCAGCCGCATGTGCCCACTTCTCCGCTGCGGAGTCCGTCTGCTTGTCGGCGTAGTGCGCGTCGATGTAGATCTCCATGCCTGGGCGCGGTGGGAGGGGGGAGATGGAAAATGAGATGTGTGGGTGTGGTGGGTGGGTGGGATTGGTGGCAGTGGGTGGTGTGGGGGGGGGGGCTGGGTGGTTGGTGGGTTGGGTGGTGGGTGGAGTTGGGTGGTGGTTGGAGGGTGGTGGGTGGGTGGTGCGTGGGGTGGGGTTTACGGTGGCTGGGTGGGTGCGTGGGTGGGTGGGCGGTGTGGTGGGTGGGTGGTGGGTGGGTGGTGGGTGGGTGGTGGGAGGCGGGGTGTGTACGAAAGGTGCGAGGGCGGGAGTCGTTCGGGCAGCGGAGGTGAGGGACAGGAGGAGGAGGAGGAGGAGGAGGAGGAGGGGATCTCGCGGAGGAGGAGGAGGAGGGGGAAGGTACAGACATACGTGTACACACATGCATGTGCATGCACGCATGCATGTTTATACAATCTATATATATATCATAATAATTTATATATATATACATTTATATATTTATTTTTTTTTTTCGGGGATGATTTCTTATTCAGGCGGGCTTGGGGGTTTCACCACGCTGCTCAACCGCACTGCGCGGTGCCACGTCGCTGGCGTGGCCGCGCGACCACTATGTAGCGCTCGGGCAACGGTGGGGCGCGGGGAGGAGGGCAGGTGTGGGGCCCCCCATGCTTCCTCAACTCCTTTCCTCCTTCCCTTCTCCTCCCTCCTTCCTTTCCTCTCCTCCTCCTCCCTCCTCCTCCTCTCTCCTAACCTGCCTTCTTCCTCCGTTCCACCCCTCGAGGAGCCCCGCCTCCTCGAGGCCTCCATCCCGATCGATGCCTCGAAGCCGATCGATGGCGTCCTCCTCGAGGCCTCCATCCCGATCGATGCCTCGAAGCCGATCGATCGATGGCCTCATCGAGAGACTGCCTGCCTCCAGACTGCCTCGAGGCCAGCTCGACGGCCTAGCGCCTAGGGCCTGACAGGACCAGGACCCAGACTGCCACCAGGAGCCCCACAGAGGCTACCGAGAAACCCCGCCCCCCGAGAGAGCCAGGTCGTATGACCTATACCTGCAGCGGTTCACCATTGATGATGAGAGACAGGGGTTGCGGCAATATCGTGAAGCGTCAGCACAAGCGGTCCGCGGCCTCAACCGAAGTCGAGACCACGAACTTCATAGAGTGCAACTCCAAGCCACGCCGAACACCCGACACTCGAGGCTTATTATTTCTGCACGCGCGCTCGCCCCTCGAGCGGGTTCGCGCTCGCCACTCGAGCGGGTTCGCTCTCCAAAAGATGAGGGCGGGGGGGCACTAGCGCTGGGGTGCCTCCAGAGGGCCTCCTCCTCCTGCCCATCCTCGGAGTGCTCCTCCTCCAATCTCCCAGGTGCCAATGCCCCCCCCTGGGAGGGCCTCCCCCCTCGGACGGCGCCGCCGGACGCCCAGCTAGCTGGGCTACGGCCAGCCGAGCGCGACGTCGTAGTCGATCTCGCTGTTCTACCTTGGAGGATCGAGAAGAGCGAGGCGGAGGAGAAAGGAGGAGGAGGAGGAAAGAGGAGGAGGAAAGGGAGGAGGAGGAGGAACGAGGAGGAGGAGGAGGACGAGACAGGAGGAAGAGGAGGACTCCAGAAGGAGGAGGAGGAGTAGGAGGAGGAGGAGGAGGAAAGAGGAGGAGAGCAGGAGGATGAGGACGTCGATGAGGATGACGAGGAGTACGAGGATGAGGGTGATGAGGAGGAAGAGGAGGATGAGGATGACGAGGAGGATCGATGACGACGAGCCCACTCGTCGGTGTCGAGCTGCTCGCTGTGGTTGTTGACCCACTCGTCCCTGTAGTCGGCCACGATCTTCTTGTCAATGGTCTTGTGCTCCTTGATCTTCTTCTTGACCGCCTTGCGATATCGTCGGCTCCTCATCCTCATCATCATCATCCTCGTCTCCTCATCCTCCTCCTCCTCCTCATCCACCTCCTCCTCCTCATCCTCCTCATCCTCGTCCTCATCATCTTCTTCCTCCTCATCATCATCCTCATCCTCATCCTGCTAATCCTCCTCATCATCATCCCACTCCTCATCCTCATCCTCATTAGCCTCCTCGCCTCCTCCTTCCTATTCGTTCTCCTCCTCATCCTTCCGCTCATCCTCGATGCTCCTAATCATTCGTATCGTGATCATCCTATCCTCAGCGATCTTATCCTCCCCGATCGTCCCCCTATCTCCCTCTCATCGTCGTCCTCCTCCTCCTCCTCCTCCTTCTCTCCCTCCCCCTCCCCCCCGAGCGCGCCAGCATGCAGCACCAGCTCAGGTTTTTCTTCTCCTCGGCGTCGCCCTTCCAGATCTTGTCCTTGCAGCTGATGAGCTGCAGCGCGCTGCCCTTGGCCCCCCTCTTCTTGTAGTAGAGGCAGCTGATGAACTCCGTGGCCCTCCTGAGGATGTTGAGTGATGGGGGTGGGGATCCAGGAGAAGGAGAAGGAGGTTTGAGAAAGGTCGAGGATGGAGGATGAAGGTCCTCCTGTAGCTGACCGTGTAGAAGTCGTCCGCGTAGTTGCCGATCTCCGCGTAGATCGTGATGGGGCCTGCGCTCCTCTGCCCTATACCTCGTCCTCAGCCTCGTACCTCCTCCCACCTCGTCCTACTCCGATCCTCTACCTTTCCCGTCCTACTCCTCCTACCTCCTACCACGTCCTACTCAAACTTCATGCCTCGTCCGACTCCTCCGACCTCGTCCTACCTCCTACATCCTCGTCTTCTTCTATATCCTACATCCGACCTTCTACCTCCTCATATCTTCTACCTCCTCCTACCTCCTACCCTCCAGATATGGTCGCCTTCGTCATTCTCTTCGTCCGCGACCGCGTCCTCGATCTCGCCACCGTCCACGGGCTCGACCGCGTCCTCGATCTCGCCCCCGTCCACGGGCTCGGCCGCGTCGACGTCGCCGCCCTCGGCGCCCTCCAGGACCTCCTCGATCTCCTCGTCGGCGCCCTCCAGGACCTCCTCGATCTCCTCGTCGGCGCCCTCCAGGACCTCGTCGCCGCCGTCGGTCGCGCCGTCGACGCCGACCTCGACCTCGACCTCGTCGGCGCCCTCCAGGACCTCGTCGGCGCCCTCCAGGACCTCGTCGCCGCCGTCGGCCGCGCCGTCGACGCCGACCACGGCCTCCGCGCGTGCCTCGGAGGAGGCGAGGAGGTCGAGGAGGAGAAGGAGAAGGATCAGAAGGGCCTCAGGGAACCACCGACGCGGGTAGCCCAGCAGGGCCTGCGCCGCTACAATGGCCTCCATATGTCGTCCGAGGAAATATCCAGCTCAGCCTAGGATATCCCAGGAGGAGGACGAGGAGCATAGGAGGAGGAGGAGGAGCTCGAGGGAAGAGGAGAGGGAGGAGGAGGAAGAGGGAGGAAGAACAGGAGGAGGAGGAGGAGGAGGAGGAGGAGGAGGAGGAGGAGGAGGAGGAGGAGAGGAGTTTGACCAGCCGCGGTACCGCTGCCACGGCGCGCGCTGCAGGGCGCCTGAGCACGGCTGCAGGGCGCTTCAGCACGCGACTCGCGCGCTGGCGCGGCGAGTCGCGCACGAGCGGGAGCGAGTCGCGCGCGGGCGCGGCGGCGAGCTCCTCGATCTCCGCCTTCACCAGCGGTTCCTCCGCCGTCCCTTGCACCTGCCTCGGCGTCTTGCCGCCCCTAAGCTTCTTCTTCTTCTTCTTGTCCGTCGGCGGCGCGAAATCTTTCCTGGGATCTCCTCCTCATTCTGCTCCTCCTCCTCCTCCTCCGACCCACCGACCGACCTATCGATCGACACCCCTCGACCCTCCTCATCGCCATCCTCCTCATCATCGTCGTCGTCATCATCCCTCCGCTCCTCCTGCCACGCCTCATCCTCATCCTCATCATCAGCCTCCTCATCATGAGCCTCATCATCACCATCACGGCCATCATCATCATCATCCTCGTCGTCGTCATCATCAGCATCATCAGCAACAGCATCATCACCACCATCATCATCATCATAATCCTCATCATCGTCATCGTCATCATCGTCGTCATCATCATCCCCCCACTCCTCCTGCCACGCCTCATCCTCCCCCTCCTCCTCATCATCATCATCATCGGCACCACAGCGTCTTCATCGTCGTCGTCACCATCATGACCACCATCCTCATCACCATCATCATCAGCATCATCATCATCAGCACCGTCATCATCACCATCCCTTGTCTTCTCCTCCCCTCGTCGGTCCTTCTCTTAATCCCGAGGAGCGACTTGATGAACGGAATCGGCCTTGTCTTCTGGGGGGTGCGGAGGGACTCCTGGTCATGGATCCGAACGATGGCCTCGCTCACGTCCGCCTGGTCCACTTCGCCATCTTGCACCTTCACTCCGCCCCGCCCCTGCCTGCTCTTCCTGTCTACTCCAACCTCCTCCTACCTCTTTATCCACCTACATCTTCTTACATCTTCCTGAATACATCATCTCTTCCTACCTCGTCCTCCTCCAACCTCTTCCTCCCCCTACCTCTTACTACCTCCGCCTGCCGTTTCCTACCTCTTCCTCCTACCTCCTCCTACTTCTTCCTTCCTCCTCCTACCTCTTCCTACCTCCTACTCCTGTCAATCCCAATCCCCCTACCTCCACATGCCTGTCTACTCCTACCTCCTCCTACCTCTCCCATGGCACCTTTGCCAGCACAGCTCTCAAGTTCTCCTCGGTGAGCTGCTCATCGTCGTCCGTGTCGCACGGTGGCTGCGCGCCCTCGCCGTCCTGGCCAGAGCAGAGGGGGAGGAGGAGGAGGAGGAGGAGGAGGAGGAGGAGTACTCGTTCTCTTGCCCCTCCCCCTCCTCCTCCTCGCAGGAGGAGGAGGAGAAGCTGGGAGGGGTCAAAAGTGAGGGCCTCATCTTCCTCCTCCTCCTCTTCATTATCAACTTGACCTCCTCGTCCTTCTCCGTGGACCTCCATATACCTCCACCTCCTCCGCTGTCCTGCACCTCCTTCTTCGACTTCGCGATGCCCTGCGTCACCTCCCAGTGCGCCTGGATCATCCTGCATGCTCGTGCCTCGATGTACCTCGGAGGACGACGAGAAAGAAAAGAGAAGCATGAGAAGGATAAGGAGGGAGAAGGATAAGGATGGAGAAGGATAAGGAGGGAGAAGGAGACGGATAAGGAGGAGAGGATGAGGATAAGGAGGAGGAGAAGGATAAGGAGGGAGAGAAGGATACGGATCGAGGAGGAGAAGGATAAGGAGGGAGAAGGATGAGGGAGGGTACCTGTGTGCCTCCATCACGGCCTTCGTGGGCTTGCGGTTCCTGGGGTCGAGCTGCCTGAGGGTATCTGAGAGGGCGTCCCAGTACTTTATCTGCCACGCAGCCTGCTGCGACGATCGACGACGACGACGACTTCCTCGATCATCGATCTCCCTCCAACCTCAACCCTCATATCATCTCCTCAACCTCCTAGGCTCGATCCTCATCGATCGCTCCTGCTCCTACTCATCATCCTCCATCCTCCTCCTCCTCCTCTTGATCCTCATCCTCCTCCTCCTCCTCCTTCTCCTCCTCCTCCTCATCATCATCATAATCCTCTTCCTCTCTCCACATCCACCTCCTCCTCTTCCTCGTCATCCTCCTTATCCTGATCCTCCTCCTTGTCCTTCTCCTCGATCCTCCCCCCCCCAGGCCTCCATCGTCTTCTGGGAGAAGCGCTTCCCTTCGCCAGCCTCGTGCAACTTCTGGCCCGTCTCGCCCCAGGCCTTGGGAAGAACAAAATGCTCGGGACGAGGCCGCAAGAGGGGCCTCGAGTGGCCCCACGAGGAGCCTCAAAAAGGGTGGCCCAAGCGAGGTGGGGGAGAAGTAGTAGGAAGGCGAGGACACGGGGACGATGACGGGGAGCAGGACGAGGACGGGGAGGAGGTACGAGGCAGAGGCGAACGAGGAGGAGACGTGGAGGAAGAGACGAGACGTCGACGAGGACCCAGGATTAGAAGAACGAGGCATAGGAGAACTAGGAGGACTACGAGGAGGATGAGGAGGAGGAGGAGGAGGGGGAGGACGAGGACGACGACGAGGACGACGACGAGAACGAGGCCGAGAAAGCCCTCGCCCAGCCTTCAGCAGCTCCTTGTTCGGGCGTCCGCCGTACTCTGCGTTGTAAGTGGAATACTTGGGAATGCTTGTACCTGGGGAGGAACCCGCGGAAGACACCGATCATCGATCGATGGATCGATCGATCCATCGATGGATTCATGGATCCATCGATGGCTCGATCGATCTATCGATCCATGAATGATCGGTCCCACGGGGGCCCTAAATCCATTGGAGTACCATCCCAGACGCTCTCGCCGTCGCGCAGCTCTAGCACCTGCGAGGGGAGCCCTCCCTCCACATCATCCTGATCCTCCTCCTCCTCCTCCTCCTCATCATCATCATCCTCAGCCTCCTCCTCACCATCCTCATCCTCATCCTCTTCATCCTCCCCCTCCTCCTCCTCATCATCACCATCCTCCTCAGCATCCTCATCCTTCTCATAACCCTCAGCCTCCTCCTCATCGTCATCCTCATCCTCCTCATCCTCCTCCTCCTCCTCATCATCATCATCCTCATCTTCATCCTCATCCTCATCCTCATCCTTCTCATCCTCCTCCTCGTCCTCCTCATCCTCATCCCCCTCTTCCTGCTGCTCCTCTTCTTGCCCCTCCATCACTCCCCCCCTGCGCCTGCGCCAACTCCGATGGATCGAGCCTCGACGTCTGCTGGCGCTTGAACGTCGCCATCCGCAGGGCGATCGGCTCCTCGGCCTCGCGAGGACGGGGGGGAAGAGCATGAGGGTGGAGGAGGAGGACAGGGAGGACAAGCAACGCCTGAGCCTCGGGGAGATGAGGACGATGAGGATGAGGATGAAGGGGAGGATCAGGAGGATCAGGAGGATCAGGAGGATGATGAGGAGGAGGAGGAGGAAGCTGAAGATGATGATGAGAAGGAGGAGGAGGAGAACTATGAGGCTGAGGTGGAGGCTGATGACGATGATGAGGATGAGGAAGATGAGGATGATGATGACTATGGAGGCTGAGGATGATGAGACGGATGAGGATGATGATGAGGAGGAGGACGATGAGGACGATGAGGACGAGGAGGATGAGGGGGATGAAGAAGAGGACTAATGAAGAAGGGCAGGAGGAAGGAGAGGGTCCCTCTCCTTCCTCCTGCCTTGACCTTCCGCCCCAAACTCTGGTCACAAGTTTGCCTCCCTCCTCGTCCTCCCCTTGATCATCCTCCTCCAGCAGGGTGGGAAGGAAGAAAAAGAGCCAGGAGCCTCGGGGCCCCCACTGCTCGCGGCGCCGCTGAGCATCGCGCCCGCGCGCGCGGCCTTGCGCGCGCGCGCCCTCCAGGCTCTTGGACCTGTTGGGCTTCGCGCGCGAGCGCGCGAGCGCACGCCACCCTCGTCCTGAAGCTAGGATTTCAATGGGAATCCAGCCGAGGCGACGAGGGGCCCCCAGGAAGCCCCGAACAAATGCTCCAAAACATGCTGAAATAATACATTATCCTCCTCCTCCTCATCATCAGCAAGCTGTATACAGGCCGAGGCGACAGGCCGAGTGGAGTTGATTTCGATGGGAATCCAGCCGAGGCAACGAGAAGCCCCGAACATATGCTCAAAAACATGCTGAAACAATCCATCCCCCTCCTCATCATCATTATCAGGCCGAGTGAAGGGCGCAAGGCGTGGAGTGCATGGGGACGTCCAGAGAGAAGTAGTTCAAAGCAACTGCGCCACAAGAATTCAAGGTCTCATCCTCCTCCTCCTCCTCCTCCTCTTCCTCCTCCTCCTCCTCCTCCTCCTCCTCCTCTTCCCCCTCCTCCTCCCCCTCCTCCTCCGCGGGCCCCTCATGGGTCCAAGCCGCCCTGCAGGGACAGCGCCGCCTCCGCCACGCGCTCCTCCTGCAGCGCTGCAGGAGGAGCGCTGCAGAGCTTCTGCTCCGCCCTCTCCGCCGCCTGCCGCGCCCGCTCCGCGGCCACGACCTCGAGAGGCGGCGCCGACGTCGGCGGGCGCGGCCCGCTCGCCCGCGCCTGCTGGCGCGCCCGCTCGGCCGCGACCTCCGCAGGCGGCGCCGACGTCGGCGGGCGCGGCCCGCTCGCCCGCGCCTGCTGGCGCGCCCGCTCCGCGGCCGCGACCTCCATCGGCGGCGCCGACGTCGGCGGGCGCGGCCCGTCCGCGCGCGCCTGCTGGGGCGCCTCCGCCGCCGCGCGCGCCACCGCCGCGCGCGGCCGCGGTTTCGCCGCAGGCGCCACCACCGCCTCCGCCACCGCCACCTCCGCCACCGTGGCCTGCGGGCCCCGCAACCGCGGCCGCACCACGCGAGGCGGTGGACGCGGCAGCACCAGCCAGGGCGCCGGCGAGGCGTGCACGGCCTCGGGCACGGCCTCCGCCGCCTGCGCTGGGCGCGGCGCCGCCGCGCCCTCCATGACCGACGAGCCCTCGAGTCGAGACAGCTACGGAACCTCGCCGCCCGAGGCTCGGCCCCGTCCCATATTCAGTTTCCAGGAACTAACGATGGCGAATTCTCGATGTTAACGAAAACACATGTTAATTTCAAAATACAATATTAATATTTTGGAGTGACCGATATCGGTCACCGATGACCGATATTGTTAAAGTAAACCCTCAACGGTGACCGACATCGGTCACCGTTGAGGGTTTACCAGGCCAACATCGCGACTTTTCGAATGTGGACACTGCGCGCGCGCGGGTGACCATGGTCACCCGCACGCGCGGGTGACACGTGTCACCGTCGGCCTCCTTAAAGAGCCACAGAAATTTCAAATTCAGTTTTTGGAATTACATGTCGACTTTTCTGTTGTGGACAATACACAACTCCAACGCGCGCGCAGGTGACCACGGTCACCCGCACGCCCGCACGCGCGCGGGTCACCCGAAATCCGCTCGGTCACCGTTAAGGATTCACTTTAGTTTCCCAGCCAACATGACTCACCGTCGGCCTCCTTAAAGAGCCACAGAAATTTCAAATTCAGTTTTTGGAATTACATGTCGACTTTTCTGTTGTGGACGATACAGAACTCCAACGCGCGCGCGCGCGCGGGTGACCATGGTCACCCGCACGCGCGCGGGTCACCCGAAATCCGCTCGGTCACCGTTAAGGATTCACTTTAGTTTCTCAGCCAACATGACCCACCGTCGGCCTCCTTAAAGAGCCACAGAAATTTCAAATTCAGTTTTTGGAATTACATGTCGACTTTTCTGTTGTGGACAATACACGTACTCCAACGCGCGCGCGCGCGCGCGGGTGACCATGGCCACCCACGCGCGGGTGACCCGCACGCGCGCGGGTCACCCGAAATCCGCTCGGTCACCGTTAAGGGTTCACTTTAGTTTCCCAGCCAACATGACCCTCCATCGGTTCATGTAAAGAGAACATGAAATTTCAAATTCAGTTTTTGAATTACATGTCGATTTTCGGTTGTGGACATTATTCACTACTCCTATAAGTCGGCGCGGCGCGCGCGGGGGTGACAATGGTCACCCGCAGTGCGGGTGGTCCCTGCACGCGGGGAAACCCCGCGCGCGCGGGTCACCCGAAATTCGCTCGGTCACCGTTAAGGGTTCACTTTAGTTTCCCAGCCAACATGACCATTTCTTCACATGGTGGATATATCCACAGCCAATGCATTTTCCAAAAACCACAACATACACAGAAAAACCATGACATCGCACAAAAACCATGACATTCCAGAAAAACCATTACATCTGACCGTCGTGAAAAAACCATCACGTCAGGATGTGTGGGTATCAGTCTTCGCTGTTAGGTAACAAGAAAGCGAGGGC
>CAUYUJ010019271.1:0-7500 GCA_963575745.1 Prorocentrum cordatum
CCTCCTCCTCATCCTCCTCCTCCTCCACCTCCTCCTCCTCCTACTCCTACTCTTCCTCCTCTTCCTCCTCTTCCTCCTTTTCTTATTATTATGTGTAGTCTGATTATTAGCGTGTTCGTTCCATTATTATTGGTAGTAGCATTATTATGCTTATTCATATTACTATTACTATGGTTCGTACTATTATCATTATCATTATTAGTAGCATTGGCATTATTATTATTATTATTATTATTATTATTATTATTATTATTATTATTATTATTATTATTATTAGTATTAATATTACTATGCTTAATATTACTATTATTAGTATTATTATTATTATTATTAGTATTATTATTAGTACTATTATTATTAACATTATTATGATTAGTATTATGATTAGTATTATTATTATTATATGATTAGTATTGCTATTACTATTATTATTATTGATATTATTATCCGTATCATTATTATTATTACTACTACTATTATTACTACTACTACTATTATTAAGATTCCTCTTCCTCCTCCTCCTCCTCCTCCTCATCATCATCATCATCATCGTCCTCCTCCTCCTCCTCCTCCTCATCCCCCTCTCCTACTTATCGTAGCGGTGGTCGAAAATGGGCCCATCAGACCAGCGCCTCGAAGGCCAGCAGGGCCTCCACGGCGGCCAGGCGGAGGAAGAAGGCGCCACCGGCCCGCGTGCCCCGGCAGTGCGCCGAGAGGACGCCCAGGTGCCCGAGCGCCAGCGCGGCATCGCGGGAAGGGCAGAGGGCAAGCACGGAGGCGTCATTTTGCTGGGCCCGGCACGATCGACCCGGGTGCGGAAAGTGATGGGCCTGTTTTCCACCACCACCACCACCAGAACCATGAGTTGGAGGGAGAGGCGGTCCCCTCCTCCTCCCCCTCCTTCCTCATCTCCTCCTCCTCCTCCTCCTCCCTCATCCTCCTCCTCCTCCACCTCCGTGTTCGTCGTCCTCCTCCTCCTTCTCTCCTCCCTCCTACACCCCTCCTCCTCCCGCCTCCTCCTCTCTCCTCATCCCTCTCCCTCCCTCCTCCTCCTCCTCCTCCTCCTCCTACCTCCTCCTCCTCCTCCTCCTCCTTCCTCCTCCTCCTCCTCCTCCTCCTCCTCCTCCTCCTCCTCTTCGTCCTCCTCCTTCCCCCCTCCAACTTATGGCGGTGGTGGTGGTGGAGCTCAGGCCCATCAGAAAGGCTAGGTACGAAGGCCGACACCAGTTCCTGCCCATGTTCAACAGAGTTCGCTGCCGGCGTCACCACGAACGTTATCCCTTCGAGACACAAGGCCGCCTGCTCTCAACAGCGGCCGCTGTCGGTTTTGGACAACATGTGTTGGGCGTATCAACTTTCACCCCTTTTGGGCGATCAAGCGAGCGACGATCAAAAACGTGTCCTACGCGAGATGCCATATCGACCTCACGCAGCAGCTTACGGGGGCCACCTGCGTGGCACGCTACGCTGGAAGTGAGGGCGCTGACGCACGACTCTACGCGAGCAGCTCAGGCGCGAATGCCGGCGAAGGCGACCCCGTCTTGCTGCGTCGCCCAAGTGGGCGACCCCCGCGCGGACCTCTCGGGCCGGCGCGGGCCTCCCCACCCGACGCCCGCACACCTCGGCGCGCAGGGCTCCAGGCCCCCATGTGCTGCACGGGGGCCTCGATGGCGCACCCCTGAAAACCGCGGCCGCGTGCCGAAACCTGCTACGCTCTGCGCTGCCTCCGGGTGGAACCTCCGCAGTCCTGGTTTGCAATGTCCTGGTTTGCGGGGCCATCAGGAGGCACGCAGGGGGAGGCGCAGGAGCCGCCCGCCAGCCCAGAGGGCACGTCGAGCGTCGTTCCACCGATCCCCATCCCCACCAGCGTGGGCTGGGCCCCACTGGCCGATTTCCCCCCCTGGATGGGGATATGGGCTGCTCTCTTCGGGCTTCGAGGGGCATCCTCCCCGACTGAGGTGGCGAGACAGGGGGGCTCGAGGTGCGGATGGGAGTGGGCGACCGGCATCGGTGAAACGCTGTTGCCACGCGGGGGGTCCCAGCACCGGCCCATGGAAGCCGCGCGGACCGCCGAGTGCGCTCACGCTCGCGCCGCTCCTTCTGGCCTTCCGCCTACGCTCCCGTGGCTGCCCGGGCCCCGCGCACCGCCCTGCCGCGGCGCTCTTCCCCGCCGCCGTCGCCGCTGCAGGCGGCGGGCGCCAGCTCCACCCCGCCCGTCCTGGCCAGGCCCGTGCCCGGGGGCGGCCCAGAGAGGGGCGGCCCAGAGGGGGGGCTGGCGCAAAGCATGGCTGGCGGCGTGTGCGCGGCCCAGAGGGGGGGGGGGGCCAGGGACGTCCTGAAACGAGAAGCGGCGCCATGACGTCGGGGGAGATGCCATGGCCCCCGCCATGATATCCACCCCCCGAGTCATCACCCCCCTCTTGGCCGCCCCCGACATCCTCAGCCCAGGACCTGGGACGCCCGAGTTATCAGGGAGAACTTAGGGCGACGAGATCTACGCATATCCACTGCTCCTGGCCAGGCCCATCCTGGGCCCAGGAGCTGTGTATACGCCTCCCTGGCCAGGCCAGGAGGGCGTATACACCGCTCCTGGGCCCAGGATTGGCCTGGCCAGGAGCAGTGGATATGCATAGATCTCGTCGCCCTAGAACTGCTGTCCGGGGTAACTCCGGTGGGGGCTCTCGAGGCGCGACTCTGCAGCTGCCCCCCTCTGCCCCCAGGCCCTGAAGGGGCGGGAGGCTTGGACGCCCGAGCCCTGCGGGGATAGCTGCGGTCTGGGGCAACTCCCGTGTGTGAAGGGGCCGCAGGACACAAAAATGAATACACACAAATAAAAAGATTCCCCATATCTTCCCATATGTTCTGGGGTGTTGTCCTCCCGCCCCCTTCCCAAACGTTCCTATATAATTTCCTGGGAGTCGACGATTAGTTGTGTCGGTGTGTTTTTTGTCCCCTCCTGGGTTTGGGCCCCGACGATTCGGGGCTCCGAGGACCGGTGAGATCGCCCTTATGCCCTGGCCGAGGAAGCACACGCGCACACTGGACAGGGGTCGACCGTCCCGGCATTCCTACGGGCCTACCACGACATGTTCTTATGGGCTACACGCAAGAGTGACCCTGGGTAAGAGTGACCTTTGGTGCGCGGCTTTTTGGGTGCCGCTCGGGGACCAAACCTGGGCGCGCAAGGTGTTGCTCCTGCTTCGCTTTCAGCCACCTGGGGACCCATCCGTGCCCGCACCAAAGGTCACTCCGGCGAAAGGTCACTCTTACGTCTAGTCGATCTTAGAACCCAAAAATGCTCCCAGAATAAAAACCATCTTGTCCTGACATAGGACCCGACATGTGAAAACAAGACGGCATCGGCCAGAAATGCTCCAAGGAAATGCCGTGCAGACCACAGGAGGCTCTCAGAACATTCCTCGACGGAGCCTATAGGCGAGCCACGGCGCTTCGCCACTGCTTGACGCACACACGCCGAGCCTGGGCCCGGGACATCGGCCTGGTCAGGGCCGGCGTCGGGCATCTCGCGGGCGATGTGGCCCGTACGTTTAGGTCGGGTCTGTCCCCCCACAGGGGGACTTTGGACGAAGAGCACAGAACCACAAGGTGCTCCAACACAGTCCACCAGTCGCCCCCAGACTATTTTCAAACTCGTTTCTTGGATATCCCTCCCCCGCAATCTCTAGCTACGATTTAATTATCTATGACATTTTCGGCGGTGGACAACCCTCCCTTTAGTAAACCTCACCTTAGTACAAACGGCCTGGGACCGAAACCGACAGACCTGGACCCGCAAGAACGACGGCCGCGACGCCCCCTCGCGAACCGAAAGCGGCCACTTCCTCAATCGACGTGTCAGGGTAGGAGGTCTTTCCACCCCCGAAACAATTTGTTGTATGCCCGACTCAGCCCTTGACTACCTACCAGACCACCCCAACCCAACCCGAAGACCAGAATTTCGGGTTGGGGGGGATATGGGCTCCACATGTGTTTTTTCGATGTTTCCCGACCCCCCCCCCACTGGAAATCGAGGGTAAATCTGAGCCTTCGGGTTGGGTCGGGGTGGTTTGGTGGGTGGTGAGCCCTCCGCGTATCCACGGGCCGAGGGGCGGGGAGGGCCCCCCCCCCCCCCCTGCCCCCCCCCCCCCCGGCCGGAGCCCCTCTGGGGGAGGAGCTCGGAGGCGCCGCTGGGAGCGCGCCGGGGAGGGGGGCAGCCCCACGCCGACCCCGAGGAGTCCGCACGGGCCCGCCAAAAAATTGTGCCCTGGGGGACCCCCCTCTGCACTGACCCCCGTCCCAAGGCATCGGAAGATCGGTTTGAAGAAATGTCGATATCTTTGCTTTTGATGTCGTTTTTGATATCTCAACCGGAGATAGTCCATCAACACCAAAAATCAGCCGGAGAATTCAAAAATTGATATTATTTAGGATCGATGCGGAATCTGCTTTTTCTGTGGAGGCTCGAGAGACCACGCCCACCACCACTGTTTTAGGATCGATACGCAATCTTAGGAGCGATGCGCCATCTTAGGATCCATGCGCAATCTGGGATCGATGCGCCATGTAGGAGAACTCAAACATTGATATCTAGGATCGATGCGCAATCCAGGATCGATGCGCAATGTAGGAGAACTCAAACATTGAGATTCAGGATCGATGCGGAATCTGCTTTTTGTCGAGGCTCTCGAGCCCCGACCACGCCCACGGCCTCGCGGTCCGGGCCCCTCGGCCGCGGGCCCCCGCGGATGCCCCCGGGCGGCACCGCGCAGAGGGGCCCCCGCGCAGCGCGCCCCCCCAGCGGGCCGGCGCGTCCGTGGGGCCGCGCCCGCGGTCGAGAGGTCAAGGAGGCGTCCAAGAGGTCAAACAGATTCTGGACCAACGAAAGAAACCCAGAAATCTCCTTCTCCTCCTCCTGCTTCTCCTCCACGTCCTTCTCCCCCCTCCCCCACCTCTCATCCACCTCCTCCACCCTGCCCCCCCCCTCGTCTTCATCTTCGTCGCTCTCAGGGTCGGCGGCAATGGCCGTAAGGCCTTCGCAATACTTCCAAATGATCAAAAGTGGTCAAACAGGCGTCCCCAGACTTCGAGTAGGGGGTCGACGACAGAGCTGATGTGCTCAAGGATTGATTATGCTTGCCGAATCCACAAGTACTTCGTAGAACTTGCGCAGATCTGCACATGGTTGACGTATGTTTCTTGAGAAGAGTCGACGTGGAAACCAAGTTTGGGGCAAATCGATTCTGTAGTCGATCCCCCAGTCGAAGACTATGCTATGACTATTTTCGAATGTTCCTCCTGTAGGGGACAGGCCCGATGTATATCTAGTCCGCGAGGCCTTGTTACATTGCTACTGCTCGCCGCTCATGAGTAGTCAGCTGGCGCCCGCCGGCGCTGGTCGCGCCAAGCTCGGGGTCGCTCCTGTCCACGCCCACCTTCGGCGACTCCGAGGAGTGTGGTTTGCAGCCGACACCCTGGGGGGCGGGCGGGGACCTCGATAGAGTTCTCCACCGCGCCCCGAGGAGGCCCGAAGACGACGAGGACAGTCTCGTGCCCCTCAGGCCCCAGAGGCGCCGATCGCAAACCACACCACACCAAAAACCTCGGAGGTCCGCGCGGATTTCTCGGATCAGCGCTGCCCCCCCTTCCTGGCGCGCGGAGCGCGCCAGGAGAGGGACGGGCCGGAGGCACCGCCACGGGGGGTCCAGCGCGGATCCGAGCAATCCGCGCAGACCTCCCAGTTTTTATGTTCATGTCATTCTTCGTTTCCCCAACCCGGGCTCGACCACGCCCTTTCTTCGGGGGTAGACACACCTCCCCTTAGTAAGCCACCCCTCAGTGGAAGCGGCCCAGGACCGAAACCGACGGACCTGGACCCGCAAGAGCGACGGCCCCGACGCCCTGTCGCGGAACCGACAACGGCCAATTCGCTAATCGACGTGTCAGGGTAGGAGGTCTAGCAACCTCCGATTTGCAGTCTTATGTCGGGCCTGTCCCCCTACAGGGGGATTTTCGACGAAAAATACCCCTAACATACCCCGAAAAGGTCAAAAAAACATTCAACAAATAGTCCCCAGACTATCATGTTTGGACTATTGTGTTGACTATTGTTGGGGTATTTTTTCGTCGAAAATCCCCCTGTAGGAGGACAGGCCCGACTTACACGCAGAAAGCATCTATACACCACCACCGTGCCAGGCCAGGGCCATCCTGGGCCCTAGGATGGTGTATACGCCCTCCTGGCCGAGCCAGGAGGGTCTATACACCATCCTACGGCCCAGGATGGCCCTGGCCTGGCACGGTGGTGGTGTATAGATGCCTTCGTCGGAGACTTAATTGTTAGCCGCCGACGCCTGCCCGTGGCGGCAGCCGCCCCGGTTGCCCATGGCCTGCTGCTCCGGCAGGGGCGCCGCCAGCTCCATCGGCGGCCGCCGCCGCTCGGCGCGCGCCGCGCGCGCGCGCGCGCCGCGCGGCGGCAGCGGCCGAGCCCTCGCGGCCAGCGCTCGGCTGGGGCTCCGCGGAGCGCGCGGGGGAGGAGGAGGAGGAGGAGGAGGAGGAGGAGGAGGAGGAGGAGGAGGAGGAGGAGGAGGAGGAGGAGGAGGTGGGGAGGAGGAGGAGGAGGAGGAGGAGGAGGAGGAGGAGGAGGAGGAGGAGGAGGAGGAGGAGGAGGAGGAGGAGGAGGAGGAGGAGGAGGAGGAGCCCTGCCCGATCTCGCGCCGCAGCACGCTAGGAGGCAAGTGCTGGGAGGTCTTCGTCGGAAGGACTATAGGGAGGATTGCGCCCCACAGCGGGGGGCCGTTGCGCCAGATTGGGCCTCGGATGAGGCGGGATCAAGCCGGATGGAGCGGACCTGAGCCGGATTGGGCAGGAACGGGCCGGATTGAGCCGGCTTTCGGACTGGGGCAAAGTCAGAATCTGACCCCCCAGGAGCTGCATCCGAACCTCTCTGCTTTCGCCGAGGGGGCCGCTCGCCCACCGCCCTCTTTAACGACGCTGCCGGGAGGGGCGCGTGTCTTGAGGCCCTCCTGCTCCTCGTCTTCTGCCCTCTTCTGCTCTTCCTCCTTCCCTCGTTTCCGCCTGCCCCTCCCGCTGCTGCTCCTCCTCCGCGGGGCCGGAATCTGCACGTGTCCCTCGCCTGGGGAGCCACGTGGCCATCGCCTGGGCCTGGGGAGCGGAAGTCCCGGGGCACTGGGAGGCAAAGCGGTGCACAGGCGGATGTGCTCGGGCCCCGGGGAGCCCAGCCTCCCGAGGTCCTGGGGCACTGGTTCCACCAGCGGCGGGTGTATGGTACAGTCATCCCGTATAGTGAGGGTGCGGGATAAGGATGCAGGGGCCTTGGAGTGCCATTTCGAAGCTTTTCGAGCACAACGCGGCCAACGAAACTGGCCAAGGATGGACCGAGGAGGCAAGGATGTAACGGAACCCTTGGGAAGGTTGCCCATCCTTACTATGCGGGTTGACTGTATGTAGAACTTCCAGCCACCCAGCGCCGATCCAAGGAAA
>CAUYUJ010019271.1:12500-42565 GCA_963575745.1 Prorocentrum cordatum
AACAACAACAATTACTAGCACGTGGGGACACTCCGTTCTCACCAGTGCCAGGGTTTTCATAGGAGGCGGGCAATACCCCCACTTTGTGGGGGGGCCGGTTCAAGCTCTACCAAATTTCCAAACGACTCTTCGCCACCACCCACACCCAGCTTCCCGCCCTATGACGTTCGGACACTTCACTTCGTGGCATGCGGACGACCGTGGCTACTATTCAGGGCCCCGCGGCCGACGACGACGGCGTGCGCGCGCGAAGAAAAAACGAATGTGTCCCGCATGGTATTATTTGACAGGGATGATGGCCCTGGCAGGTGCGCAACCGTTGTCGCAGAAGTTCGAAAAAGTTGCTCGCAAAAGCCCGTTTGACAGAAATGTTTAAAAAGTGTTGGGTTTCCTACGAATCCGCAAGAGCGCGCGGGATGAGATTTTGACAATTTTTTGTTGAAAAAACCATTGGTTTTTTGATGTTTTTATGTTAAAATCGCTGCGAACACTAAGGTTTTGGAAGGATTTCGTCTTGCGCGCGCGAATGTCCACTTTACCTTATTTTTTGCAAGGGATTCTTGAAATTTGATTATATTAGAACAAGAAATGTCATTTTCTATTGTTTTTTGCAAGGGAAAGCGGATTACAACAAAACAACCGGATCCTGTACACACCCTCTTTTCTGAGGCTTCCTCACGAAAATGATGAAAATGTAGCTGCGGCCTAGGCGGCGCAGGGGGGGCGCGCACCAGGGGGCCCAACAATAATTATTCTTTAGAATTAATAATGTTCAACAACAACAACAATTACTAGCACGTGGGGACACTCCGTTCTCACCAGTGCCAGGGTTTTCATAGGAGGCGGGCAATACCCCCACTTTGTGGGGGGGCCGGTTCAAGCTCTACCAAATTTCCAAACGACTCTTCGCCACCACCCACACCCAGCTTCCCGCCCTATGACGTTCGGACACTTCACTTCGTGGCATGCGGACGACCGTGGCTACTATTCAGGGCCCCGCGGCCGACGACGACGGCGTGCGCGCGCGAAGAAAAAACGAATGTGTCCCGCATGGTATTATTTGACAGGGATGATGGCCCTGGCAGGTGCGCAACCGTTGTTGCAGAAGTTCGAAAAAGTTGCTCGCAAAAGCCCGTTTGACAGAAATGTTTAAAAAGTGTTGGGTTTCCTACGAATCCGCAAGAGCGCGCGGGATGAAATTTTGACATTTTTAAAAAAAAACATGTTAAAATCGCTACGAAAACTAAGGTTTTGGAAGGATTTCGTCTTGCGCGCGCGAATGTCCACTTTACCTTATTTTTTGCAAGGGATTCTTGAAGTTTGGTTATGTTAGAACAAGAAATGTCCACTGTTAGCTTATTTTTTGCAAGGGAAAGCGGGCCGTAACAAAACAACCGGATCTGGTTCACATCGTTTTACCTGAGACTTCCTCACGAAAATGATGAAAATGTGGCTGCGGCCTAGGCGCGGCGGGGGGGCCGTGCACCAGGGGCCCCAACAATAATTATTCTTTAGAATGTTCAACAACAACAACAACAACAACAACAACAACAACAACTACTACTACTACTACTACTACTACTACTACTACTACTACTACTACTACTACTACTACTACTACTACTACTACTACTACTACTACTACTACTACTACTACTACTACTACTACTACTACTACTACTACTACTACTACTACTACTACTACTACTACTACTACTACTACTACTACTACTACTACTACTACTACAACTACAACAACAACAACAATCATGTTAAGAATGTTCGCCCTTATTTGTTCGAGTGTCGAATAACGCGAATTCCCCAAATTTTCGCAAACCCTCGATACCCGCCCTTTTCGTCCTCGATCGAACCCATTTTGGGGATTATACCTTTTTTCCCTGCAGGCCGGGCCCCGGCAAGCGGCGGGGCGGCCGCGGACCGTCGGCCTGGCCTGCGGCAGCGCTGTTCGGCGGGGCGGCCGCGGACCGTCGACCCGACCCCAAGAGGGATGGACAGGGGACCGACCACGACGACGACGACGACGCCGACGACGACGACGGCAACGACGGCGACGGCGACGACGACGAGCGAAAGCGAGAGCGAGAGAAAAACGACAGCAGAGCCACGAAGGACACGAAGTAGGCCACGAAGGGCGACAGCGGGGACACGAAGGGAATGCGTATGGGACCACGAAGAGCGCGAACGAGCGTGGGCCACGAAGGGCAGATAACGCGGGGCCACAAAAGGCAACGATGGGGCCACTGAGGGTAGCACCTGGGCCACGTAGGACAATGAGGGGGCCACAAACGGCGACAGCGGGGCCACGAAGGGCATTCATATGGGGCCACAACGGGCGCGAACGAGCGGGGGCCACGAAGGGCATACGTATGTTGGGCCGCGGAGGGTACGGACGGGGCCACTGAGGGCAGCAACGGGGACACGAAGGGCAGCGAGGGGGCCACGAAGGGCGACAGCGGGGCCACGAAGGGCATGCATATGGGGCCACCACGGGCGCGAACGAGCGGGGGCCACGAAGGGCATACATATATGGGGCCACGAAACAAAGCGAGGGGGCCACGAAGGGCTGCAACGGGGCCACGAAGGGCAGCGAGGGGGCCACGAAGGGCTGCAACGGGGCCACGAAGGGCTGCAACGGGGCCACGAAGGGCAGCGAGGGGGCCACGAAGGGCTGCAACGGGGCCACGAAACAAAGCGAGGGGGCCACGAAGGGCTGCAACGGGGCCACGATGGGCAACGAGGAGGCCACGAGGGGCTGCAACGGGGCCACAAAACAAAGCGAGGGGCCAAGAAGGGCTGCAACGGGGCCACGAAACAAAGCGAGGGGGCCACGAAGGGCTGCAACGGGGCCACGAAGGGCAGCGAGATCCCGATTCCTAGGTAATATGTGAAGGAATCCTAAGCGTGAGCGCGACTCCTGGGTGCCTGGGTGTCGGGAGCGCGGCGCTGAAGTAAATCAAAGGAAATTCCAACGCAAGGGCGCTATTCTTCAGTAAATTGCAAGCGAGTCTCCAGCGAGAGCGCGACTCCAGAGCGCAGGAGGAGCGATTCCAGAATAAATCGTAATGAAGTCCCAAGCGAGAACGCGATTCTTGAATAAAATGCGAGGAAGTCTCGGGCGGGAGCGGGGGTCCTGGCTAAATTGTAAGGAAATCTGAAGCGGGAGCCGTTGTTGTTGTAACCCGGGGGCCAGGGGGCCAGTTTGAGCAGGAAGACTTTCCTTGGCAAAAAACAACGTGCGAGCCCCAGGAGGGGCACTTCAATTGGAAAAAACAAAAAAATGTGCACCGGTGGGGGGGATCAACAACAACAACAACCAAGGTTAAGGCCGGCATGGCCCCCCCGGGGTGCGGGAGCGGATCCGCCGGATCCACCACAATGGAGAAGGTCAGCACTGCCCCTCCGGTCAGTCCAGAGGGGGGGGGGAGGCGAACAACACAACACAACATCCGAAGGAATACTTAGGGAATCCCTAAGAATCCCTAAGGAATCCTTCGTAATCCTTAGGGAATCCGTAAGGATTCCCGAAGGATTCCCTAGGGAATCCTTAGGGGATCCTTATGAGTCCCTAGGGAATCCTTAAGGAATCCGTAGGGAATTCTTAAGAATCCCTCGGGAATCCGTACGGAATCCATAAGAATACCTGGGGAATCCTCAGGGCATCCTTAAGAATCCCAAGGGAATCCTTAAGAATCCCGAGGGAATCCTTACGGAATCCCTCGGAAATCCTTAAGAATCCGTAGGATTTTTTTTCCCCCTGGGGCTTCAACCACCTCCACTGTCCCTCATTGGGGCTTGCATTCAGGCTGCACATGGCGCTTGCAGCCTGCAACAAGAAAAGGCCTGCAGTCCCCACAAACAGGTGGGCGACGGGAGGCGACGAGGCGATGGCAGTCTCGAATCCCTGAAGGATTGAGAACCCGATGCCAAAGGCCTGACTGGACAAACGTGTGACATGTGCAGCACCTTCGACCAGAAACGAAACAAAAATTGGGCGGCTATTAATCTGAAGAGTCGTCCTGAACAGCAATGGGAATTTGAGCTGGGGACGACGGTGCGGCGCCAGCCGCGGAGCACAGACGACGTACCTTGGCCTGGAACTCGCGTGCCTTCTCATCCTCCTCCGAGATACCTGCCGACTCTCCCTGCGAGTGCAAGGGGCAAGGGGCAGCAGGCGGAAGAGGGGGAGGGGGCACGGGTTCGCTCACAGCCTCGGGCAAACCGTCCCGAAATAGATTAGAGCCGTCACGGAGATTCACTCCCAACTGCACCACCACCCCCTTCCTCTTAGGGTGACGGCTCTTACAGATCTGCTGCCAAACCCATACTCCGAACTTGCTGGGAGGTGGGTCGCAGCGAGCAGCCAGCCCTCGAAGGGCGCCGTGGGAGGAGTAAAACTTACATTTCATACATATCACAAGCTCAGACCCGTCGCTGCACGGGAACATGACACACTTATGCTGAAGGGCGGTGAGCTTGTCGGCACTGCAGGCTTTTAAACCGGAACACCGTCCAGGAATGGGCTTCGAACCGTCCCGAGGCCGACGAATCTGGAAACACCTATCGCAGCGCCAAAAACCTTCAAACCTAAACCACTTGTGAACCTCGCCTGAAGCAGCTCTAGGCACGTTCACTACGGGGAAATAAGACACATCTTTGAAAGAGCTGAGAGCCGCAAACTCTGGCAGTAATTTAGCCGCGAGTTTGCAGGCTGCCCTAGCAAACTTCACACTCTCATTAGCTTCTTCCAGCACTTCTGAATCTGAGGGATGGAAAGCCAGGGCCTCCTTTGCCCCAAGGTCGGCCAAGTGGTTCCCAAGACGAGAGGCTTCCTCCTGAGCAGAGATGCCTTCCTCAGACAAAGACTGATGAGCTTTAATCTTGAGCACTTCACGAATGTGACGACGCTCGGGCCTAGACAACAGCTGGACAAAGACACCAGCGTATAAACGTTTGAAAAAAGTTTGAGCATCTCTTGGAAGCTCATGCTGGGTAACAACGTTGGCACAATCAGTGATGATTGTGCTGGGGCCAGTGAGACACATAACCGCCCCCCAGTATCCCGAGAACTCACCAGCCTGAGGGGTCTGGGGGAGCGGGGCCCACACAGGGCATCTCATGGTACACAGCAGCTCATCATCGTCGGAAAACAAAACCGCACACCAGGAGGCACGGTCGAGCTCTTTGATAACGTGCCGAGAGCAGGAACCGTCAACATAAACTTTCCCCTGGAGGCTAAAAATATTGTCAGAAGGCGGGTCCCCACGCCACGAGACGCCCCAGGAACCCTCTTCGAGCGGGGGGGGGTGTTCGTCACCAGGATGAGCCAGGATGCCTCGGGTAACCAGAGTCAAACGGTGTCTTCCCTGAGAAACGAAGTCCGTCACCCCGTCGACGATATCATCCCCCACAGCATCACGGCGTTTGGCGTCCAAACAGGGACAAACCCATAATCTGTGGCACATAGTGTCACGAGCCTTCCCGCACAACTCACAAAACTCAGGGAACTCGTACCCCTTAGACCTGGCGTAGATGCGGGTCCACAACGCACCTGTACTCCAGGCCCGAATGATGCCCTTTTCCAGTGGAGAAAAACGTTTTGTCGCTAGAGCTTCATGAACGACATCGAGGCAGCCTCGACCAGGGAGAAAAAGCTTGCCTCCTATCATCCACTCCAACTGTCTGAAGACCGCCTCCCTCGCGAGACGGCGCACGAGAGCAGGCGACAGGCACAGCAACGGCAGCTCCACGCCGCGATCGTCGATGAGAATCCCTAAGGAACCCTTAAGCATCCTCAGGGAATCCCTGCTGAATCCTTAAGCATCCCTAGGGAGTCCTCAGGGAATCCGTAAGAATCCCTAAGGGATCCTCAAGGATTACTAAGGGATCCTTGAGACTCCCTGGGGAATCCCTAGGGACTCCTTACGCATCCCTAAGGAATCTTCAAGAATCGCTACGGAATCCTTCAGAATCCTGAAGGGATCCTGAAGAATCCCTTAGGAATCCTTGAGAATCCCTCGGGGATCCTTAAGAATCCCAAAAAGGAATCCCTAAGAAATCCTTAAGAGTCCCTCAGGAATCCTTGAGAATCCCTAGGGAATCCCGATGGGGATCCTTCAGAATCCCTAAGGAATCCTGACGAATCCCTGAGGAATCCTCAAGATGCCCTAGGAAGTCCCGAGGGAATCCTTGAGATCTTTAAAGAATCCTTTTGGGAATCCTTCAGGAATCCTTACGGAATCCTTTGGGAATCCTCCGGGAATCCTCCGGGAATCTGTAAGAATCCAGAAAAGAATCCATAGGGATTCCTCCAGAACCCCTCGGGCATCCTTCAGAATCCCTGGGGATCCTGAGGGGATCCTGAAGAAGCCCTAGGGACTCCTTAGGGAAATCCTTAAGAGTCCTGAAGAATCCATAGGAATTCTCCAGGAATCCATCGGGAATCCTGAAGAATCCTCAAGGGATCCTTAAGGAATCCTAAAGAATTCTTAGGGGGTCCTTAAGAATCCCTAGGGAATCCTTAAGAATCCCTAGGGAATCATTAGGGCATCCTTGGGGAATCCTTCGGTATCCTTATGGAATCCTTGATAATCCCTCAGGGATCCTGAAGAACCCATAGGGAAACCTCACGGAATCCTTAAGGATCCCAGGGTATCCTGAAGAGTCCCTAGGGACTGCTTCAGGAATCCTTCAGGATCCCCCGGGGAATCCTAAAAAGAATCCCTAGGGAATCCTTTGGGAATCCTCAAGAATCCCTATGGAATCCCTCGGGAATCCGCACGGAATCCTTAAGAATACCTGGGGACTCCTCAGGGCATCCTTAAGAATCCCTAGGGAATCCTTAGGACCCCCTAGGGAATGCTTAGGGAATCCCTGGGAAAGCCTTAAGAATCCCTGGGAAATCCTTCGGAATCCTGAAGGAATCCTTCAGAAGCCATAAGGAATCCTTGAGAATCCTCCAGGATTCCTCAGAATCCTAGCGAACCCCGAGGGAGTCCTCAGGTAATCCTTGAGAAGCCCTAAGGAACCCTTAAGTATCCTCAGGGAATCCCTACTGAATCCTTCATCAGAGCCCCTGGGGAGCCCTCAGGGAATCCGTAAGACTCCCGAAGGGATCCTCAAGGATTACTAAGGGATCCTTGAGACTCCCTGGGGAATCCCTAGGGACTCCTTAAGCATCCCTAAGGAATCCTCAAGAATCGCTACGGAATTGTTCAGAATCCTAAAGGAATCCTGAAGAATCCCTTAGGAATCCTTGAGAATCCCTCGGGGATCCTTAAGAATCCCAAAAAGGAATCCCTAAGAAATCCTTAAGAGTTCCTCAGGAATCCTTGAGAATCCCTAGGGAATCCCGATGGGGATCCTTCAGAATCCCTAAGGAATCCTGACGAATCCCTGAGGAATCCTCAAGATGCCCTAGGAAGTCCCGAGGGAATCCTTGAGATCTTTGAAAAATCCTTTTGGGAATCCTTCAGGAATCCTTACGGAACACTTTGGGAGTCATTAAAAATCCATAGGGAATCCTCCGGGAATCCTCCGGGGATCCTCCGGGAACCCGTAAGAATCCGAAAGGAATCCATAGGGATTCCTGAAGAATCCTTTTGTTTTTTATCCAATCACGCTGGGGCTTATCATGCACAGACAAATTCAGATGCCGCCAAGCAAGGCAAGCGAGGCTGACTGCACCGCAGAGCACGCTCGCCAGAGAGAAAGCGCCGACCGCCGCCTACTGCTGGAGCTGAGCCTCGCGCCTCCGCCGCCGCTCCTGCCTGGCCCACGTCCTCCACGGGGAGCCAGGCCCGAACGTGTCGCGGAGCCAGAGGCGCCCAGCTTCTCGCTCGGAGGCTGAGGGAGCTGGAGGGGCGTCGTCGCCGCCTGCGCCCTGCCAGCCCGGCCTCCGAATGTCGCGGTCGACCGTGAGGGCCACGCACCCCGCGAAGACGCGGCGGCGCAGAGCCAGGAGCCGCTTGGGCCCACGCGCGGGCTCCTGGCGCGCCACCGTCTCCGAGCCGTGGAGCGCGCAGCCGTCACCGACGCCGCCCACGCCGTCCTCCCCATCGATCCCGCCGCCGCCAGAGCAGGAGCAGGAGCCCGAGGGAGGCGAAGTGAGGAGGGCGTCGCCGCCCAGGCTCCCGCCGCCGTCGCGCTGGGGCCCAGCCGCCTCCACGCCGTCGCCCGTGCCGAGGTGCGGGGAGAGGTCGAAGCCGCCGTGCGCCACGGCATCCGAGGCCAAGGACCTGTCGCCGCCCTGGTTGCGGGAGCCGACCTCCTGCATGCTGAACTCGCCGTCGATGTCGCCAGCGGCCATCTCGCTGCCACCGCTGAGGACGGCAGACTCGTTGGCCAGCAAGTACGCCGCGACGATCGAGGGGTCCGCGAAAGCAGCAGGCGAGGAGGCGCAGGCAGTGCTGCACGCCGCACCAGGATCAGGGAGGCGATGAGGATGAACAGCACCACCTTCGGAAGGCCGAGGGGCAGGGTGCTCGCCGAAGCCGCCGCTGCTCTCAGGCCTTGCCAAGGCCGAGTCATCCAATCCCTCGACGCCAGCGCGCCACCAAAGCGGCCCAGAAGCCAGCGGGGCCGCAGTGGGATGACAAGCGCTGCGCACAAGCTCGGCGAGCGCGAAGGACGCGCCAGCGGGCAGGCTGCGCCCGCGCCTGCGAGCCACACACCAGCCCGTCTCCACTCCCTCGGCCGCCGAGCGCTGGGCAGGCACGCGGCGGCGTGGAACCGCTGCACCTGCAGGGCGAAGCTGAGGAAGAGCAGCACGACCACGACCACCAGCATCGCGTCCTTGCCGAGGTCGACAAACTGGACCGCTACGCTGCAGTCGGTTGAGCGATGTCAACCTCATCTTCGCAATTGATGCGCCCCTCCTCGAAGCGCAATGCATGCCAGCATTCCGCCTGGCGGTGACCAGCGGCGGAGCGCGCCTGCATGCTCCCGAGGAAGCGGCCCCATCAACGGTGAGCGACGATGCGAGCTCGTCGCTGACGTCCGCGCCGAGCGTGGCACACTGTGCCCCGCTGCTGCCGCCACAGGGGGGCGGCGCGGCGGGGGCAGCGCGAGGGACAGCGGCGCCAACTGCAGCTGCGCGGCGGTCGGCGAGCATGTCCATCAGCACAGGCACGGCCAGGGCCAGCCGCGTCGCGAGCTCCTGGACCAGGACGTCGTCGGGGACCTGCTGGCTGCCGAGCGGAAGAGCCGCGATACGCACGGCCTGCGCCGCCGCCTCCCCGCGCGCCGCGCGGCAGTCGGCGAGCTCGGCCTCGAGCGTGGCGACTCTCGCCAAGGCAGCCGCCAGCTTCCCTTGGGCCGCACTGCGCGCAGCGCACTGGCGGGCGCGGCGCGCAGGCCAGAGAGAAGCCGCGGCCCCTCCCGCCTGCCGAGGCTGCTCGGCCGCCACAGGGGCAGCTTGGCAGCCGACCGTAGCCATCCCCCCAAGCGCCCGAACTCTGCGGCCTCCCGCGGGGCCCAAAACGAGAGCGAGCAGAACAGGGAACGGCTTGAGCCAAAATGGCTACGGAAGAATCCTTTTGGGAATCCTGAGGGGATCCTGAAGAATCCTTAGGGACTCCTTAGGGAATCCTTAAGAGTCCTGAAGACTCCATAGGAATCCTCCAGGAATCCATCGGGAATCCTTAAGAACCCTTAGGGGATCCTTAAGGAATCCTACAGAATTTCTACGGAGTCCTTAAGAATCCCGAGGGATGCCTTAAGAATCCCTATGGAATCCTTGGGGAATCCTTGGGGAATTCTTCGGAATCCTTATGGAATCCTTGATAATCCCTAACAGATCCTGATGAATCCATAGGGAAACCTCACGGAATCCTTAAGGATCCCAGGGTATCCTGCTGAGTCCCTCGGGAATCCTTCAGGAATCCTTCAGGATCCCCAAGAGAATCCTAAAAAGAATCCCTAGGGAATCCTTTGGGAATCCTCAAGAATCCCTATGGAATCCGTTGGGAATCCTCAGGGAATCCTTAAGAATCCCTGGGGAAGCCTTGAGGATCCTTACGGGATCCTCGAGGTATCCTGAAGAATCCCTCAGGCATCCTTATAGAATCCTCAATAATCCCTTGGGTGTCCTTGGTGGCCTCTTCAGAATCCCTAAGGTATCATTAAGGGATTCCTTCAAAATCCTTAGGGGATTCCTAAGAACCCCCATGGAACCCTTAAGAATCCCTAAGGTATCTGCAATATGGGTATGAGTAGTGGTAATCGAAATAGCAATGGAGGTGTAGCAGTAGTAGTAATAGTAGTGGCAGCAGCATTAGTAGAAGTAGTAGCCCAAGAAATTGTAGTAGCACTGGTAGCAGTAGTAATACTACTACTAGCATTCGTAATAGTAGTAGTTCTGCTAATGAAAATATTAGTAGTAATACTAATACAACGACTAGTAGCAAGAAAATAAAAGCAGTAGCCGTCGAAGTAGTAATAGTAGTAGTAGTAGTAGTAGTAGTAGTAGTAGTAGTAGTAGTAGTAGTAGTAGTAGTAGTAGTAGTAGTAGTAGTAGTAGTAGTAGTAGTAGTGGTAGCAATTCAAAGTGTATTCGCAGTAGTAGTAGTAGTAGTAGTAGTAGTAGTAGTAGTAGTAGTAGTAGTAGTAGTAGTAGTAGTAGTAGTAGTAGCGGTGGTAGTAGTAGTAGTAATAATGGTCATAATAATAGTCGTCTGAAAATTACTACTGGAACTAGGATTCGTAGTAGAACTAGTAGTAGCAGTATCAGTAGTAGTAGTCGTAGTCGTAGCATCCCTAAGAGTCCTAAGGGGATCCAAAAGAATTCCCAGGGAACTCCTAAGAATCCTTAATAATCCCTAGGGAATCCTCAGGGAATCCGTAAAGAATCCCGAGGGGATCCTTCGGGAGTCCTTCAGGAATTCTTAAGAAACCTCAGGGGACCCTTCGGGGATGTTTAAGAAATCCTTCGGGAATCCTTCAGAATCCTTAAGAATCCCTAGGAAATCCTTCGGGCACCTTTTAGGGAATGTTGACGGAATCCTTAAGAATCCCTCATCTGTAGCACACACGCACACACGCACACACGCACATGCGCACACACGCACACACGCACACACGCACACACGCACACACACACACACACACACACACACACGAGCCCCCATAGGGTTGCGCTGCGTTGTGTTATTCGCCCCCCCCCCCCTCCCATCTCCCCCCCGGGGGGGGGGGCCTGCTCCGCCTGTACCAACAGCAACAACAACAACAGCAGCAGCAGCAACAACAATAACAACAACAATCATTTTACCCTCATGCACGACGTTTCCACACGAAGCATGCGACCATCATGATAACCATCCACATCATGGAGGACTCTTGTTCTATAGCGGGGTCCCGTATTCCCATTCCCAGCTCTCCCGCCCAATGAGGTCTTGCAAACACCTCCTCCGAGGAATTTCAACATATCCCGCCTCGAAAACACACGCCCGCGCAGTGCTGCCTGGGTAAAGCACAAGGAAGTATCGAACGACAGGATTGTCTTGGTGGGGATGGGGGCTGTCGGCGGTGAGGCAAGGACCTGGCCCTGAATAGAAAGGGATGAAGTCTCGAGCAGGGCTGATGTTGCTGCTGGGAGCGGCGCCAATGCTGAAGAGAGTAGGGCGCTAGTTCAGCGTGAAACAAAACGAAGTCTCGAGCGGGAACGCTGGTTTTGATGAGACGGCGGCTTGCGGCGGCGAGGAGGAACACCGCTTTGAGTAAGAACGGAGGAAGCATCGAGCGGGAGCCGCGGTTTTGTCGGGAGGGGGTTTGGACGTAGCTCTAGTAGGAGTCTTCCAGAGCTGGACGCAGCTCTAGTCGATTTCTATTAGAGCTGGACGCAGCTCTAGTAGGATTCTCTTTGATCTGGACGCAACTCCAATAGGATTCCATTCGGGCTAGACGCAGCTGGACAGGCCCGACTTGACCCTAGGGTCAAGTCGGGCCTGTCCCTCTACAGGACGAATACTCAAAAATAGTCAAAAGATAATATGGGGACGATTTTTGATTCTTGTTGAACACATTTGGCGTACTCTTCTGAGTGTGTATGATTTTTCGTCCAGAGCCCGCATGTTGAGGGACAGGCCCGACCTGGCCCCAGGCCCCCCTGCTTTCGCACGGCGCACGAAGAATAGAAACATGCCTTTTAAAAAGATATTTCAAAAAAAATACTACTCCGAGATGGTCAGAAAATGCTCCAAAACTAGTCCCCCGACTATTTGTTGATACCATTTTTGAACACTCCTCCTGTAGAGGGACAGGCCCGACCCGACCCCAGGGCCCCGCGCGCGATCCTCCGACCCCATCTGCTCGCACCCCCTCTGGGAGGCCTCCTCGTCGAGGGCCTCCGGAGGAGGTGGCCCTCTCTGCCCCGGCGGAGGAGGCCGGGCGGGAGGCCCCCTGCGGAGGGCGGCGGAAGCAGAGCGGGCGAGGGGGGGGGCTCTCCGCGGGCGGAGGCCAGCGGAAGCAAGATGGTCGTGCGCCCCCCCCAAGCGGTGGCAAATGGCTGCTGGTCCACGGTTCGGCGGCGAGCGAGGGACAGCCCCCTGCTCTCGCGCCCTTCGCGCCCCGCGGCGCGCGCTCGTCCGAGCGCCCTCGCGCTGCCGGCCCCGGAGGGAGGGGGGGCGCCCCTGCGACGCGGGCCGCGGCGCGGCGTCGCGCGGGAGGCGGCCTGGACGGGGCTGCAGTTGGAGGAGGAGGAGGAGGAGGAGGAGGAGGAGGAGGAGGAGGAGGAGGTCGGGCCCGTCCCCCTCCAGGGGGATTTTGGACGAAGAATGAAACAATATCAAAAAATGCTCAAAAGATGTCCGAAGATACTCAAAAATACTCCCCAAAAAAAAGAAGAAGAAGAAGAAGAAGGCCGCGGTGCGGCGTCGCGCCGGAGGCGACCTGGAGGGGGCTGCAGCTGGGTCGGGCCTGTCCCCCTGCAGGGGGAGCTTGGGCGAAGAATATAAAAGTATCCAAAAAATGCTCAGAAGATGTCAAAAAATACACCAAAAAAATGTCCCCAGGCTATTTTGTGACTATTATGTGGCTATTTTGCGACATGGACAGGGCTACAGTTGGGTCGGCCCTGTCCCCCTGCAGGGGGAGTTTGGGCGAAAGATAAAAAATATGCATCAACAAAAAATCCCAAAAGATGTCCAAAGATACTCAAAAAAATAATCCCCAAGCTACATTGTGACTCTTTTTGAACATTCCCCCTGCAGAGGGACAGGCCCGACTTGAGGCTACAGTCAACCCGTATAATAAGGATGCGGGACATAGATGCAAGGGCCTCGGAGGGCCATTTCGAAGCTTTTCGAGCACAACGCGGCCAACGAAACTGGCCAAGGATGGACCGAGGAGACAAGGATGCAAGGGTGCCCTTGGGAAGGTTGCCCATCCTTACTATGCGGGTGGACTGCGCTCCAGGGACCTCTCCTGGATGCGTTTTGACCAGGGTTTCCAAGCGAATCCAGCCGCGGCGACGACGGAAGCGCGACGGCATCAGCACCTGACCCTCTACTGAGAATAGTATTATTTTTGCAGGCCGTTGCAAGCCAAGAGAGCAACCCTCCGTGCACAGCCTACGGCTGCGGGAGCGCGGCCGCTCTTACCGAAGAACAATAGAACTGCATGAACATAACCTTTTTTACGGTCCGCGCGGGGCGTCAAAAGTTTATGGTATGCAGTTGTATTGCTTTCGATCTTATCTTGCGGAGCCAGAACTCCAGCGTCAACTTCTCACTGAACTGTGGATTCCACGCCGAGGGACTCACCACGACCGGCGGCGCGGAGCGGCTCCACTCCCCCACGTCGACCTCTGCCCACGTGGAGACACGCTGTACCGGAAGGTCCTCGAAGAGCTCGTCGTCGACTAACTCGCTGTAAGGCACGATGGGAATCGAGCCGAGAATAAGGGTCTCCCAGATGCGATAGCAGTCCAAGCCAACGCCGAGGGGTGCGACCACGTACTTATGTGCTGCATACTCCTTCCAGATGTCCACGCGGTCGCGTCTGGTAGTCGCCCAATGTATGCTTGACTTGTGCTCAGGCCGTCTCAACTCGTCCAGCGCATCTTTGCGGGACCCTTTCCCAGGTCTGCTGTCCATCTGCAGATGGAAATCCGCATACGCCGCAGACATCCTCTCCGCCCATGGCTTCTGAGCCTTGATCCGCCACCGTGCCGCGGAGCACCGAGTGGAGTGTTCTCAGGTCTCTTCGAGCTCTCTGCCTGGAAGATTGTGGCATCGCTTTCAATACGGCCAGACCTAGAACAGAATAACACTCCTCAAGAACATGGGACCCTCCGCCAGCCAACGGACAAACATTCGAGGGTACCCTCTCCCAGGATACACGAGAACATCCAACAAGCACGAAGAACATTAGGGCACCCTCCCCGAACCGACCTCGACCTCATACCTCGGTCCGGCCGTAGCCCCAGGCCCCCCAACGCACGGACTCGCGGACCTCCTCCCGAGAGCTCGGGAGCGCGGCTCCCGACATGGCCCACGATGGCCTCCAGGGGCCGTCCTGGAGCCCTCTTGGACGCCTCGCGGGCCCGGGAGGCGAACAGCAAGTATGATTGTCACACTCTCGGCTTGCGGGTCTGCAGAGCGACCAAGACGGCCCGAGAGGCCCCCCCCCAGAGGAAGCCTCCAAGAGGCCCCGACGAGGCCAAGACCCAACAGCCCTCACGGATGCCTCCCAAGAGGCCTCTGCCTGGACAACGACTCAAGCACGTTGGCGGGATGAGCCGAAAACCACTGGATCCGCCACACCATATGCATGTCACAAGGCTACTTGGCGTGCTGACTGGTTTAAATACTTGTTTGAACCCTCCCAACAATTCCCAAGGGTATCTCAGCCAATCCCGCCAGCCTACCAGAAAAACCATCCAGGAAGGCCATTCGTCCGCCTCCTGAGACGCCCAAGATGGCCTCCAAAATGGCCTCCAAAACGGCCCAAGATGCCCTCTGGACGGCCCAAGAAGCCTCCAAGACGCCACAAGAGGGCTCCAGGAGGACCTCAAGGAAACCCAAATCTCTGATGCTCCTACAGTCGGAACGTTGACCCAAGGAACCCGAAATAAGGAACGAGGCCCCCTCCATCCACAAGTTGCACCTCGATCTCCCACCGGAAACCAGAGGAAAACCCAGGGCAAACTGTGAAGCAATCAAGGAACACGGAGCCCCTCCCCAACGAAAAGGGTTCCTTCTTCAGGGCCCCGACTGTCAGGCTGTTCATTGTTTGCAGCGTTCTCGCCTTTCCGGGCTCCCGACGCGCCAAGGCTCCGTGGGCCCCCCAAAAAAGCCCCAAGACAGCTCAAGAGGCCCCCAGGAGGCCCTCAATGACGGCCCCAGAGGGACCCAAGAAGCCCCACAAGACGGACTTACAGATCTCCGAGACTGTGCTACGGCACTAAAAAAACGGATCCACGACGGCTCATACAGGCCCCCAAGAGGGCCTCCGTAGGCCAAGAGGCCCTTTAGAGGCCCCCAGGGGCCCCCAAGAGGCCCCTGAGAGGCCCTCAAGCCTCCGCGAGGCCCCGAGAGGGCCTCAAGAGGCCTCCTCTAGCTTGGTCCAACGTTGGACCGCATGGGCGCTGCTAAGAGGCAGGGGGCGAAAGTGACTCGCCGTAGGCGTCTCGGATAACATCGAGAAATGTTTGCTCTTGCTGCTGAGGCGTTTGGTGTTGACCCCACGCGTGTCCAGGATTGTGAACCTGGCTAATTGCCGCACTCTTGACACCCCTGTTCAACCACCTATAATCGATTCCAAGTGGAATCGCACTAAGTTTGGGATGCCGGGCAACACAATTCTGTGTGAACCAATGCGCGATGCGCGTGTCGTTGATAAAATCTTCGAAATCATGTTGTGACCACTTTAAATGTGTCCCGCCGGACTTCAATCTCCCGTCTGTATCGTACGGCAGCGATGTGACTGCTGCACCCGTGACGAGCACAAAAGAAATGTCTCTTGGAATTGTAGGCCACACCTCCTTGATGAAGCTCCCGAGAGCGCTGCTGATTACATATACGGTGCTGTGATTCTTGATCTTCCCCACGTAATCGTCTGGATCCACTCTGGGCGCATCATTATCGGGCTTCGACGGCCGCACATCCATAGCGGTAAGAAAACCATAAGAATTAACGAACTCAGTATTACATTCGTCAGTCTCCTGTAAAGGGGCCCCAGGACACACAAATAAATACACACAAATAAACATATTCCCCATATTTTCTAATATTTTCTGGGTTTTTGTCTTCCCCCCCAATTCCCATATTTTCGCATATTTTCCTGGGGATCGACGATTAATTGTGTCTGTGTGTTTTTTCCCCTCCTGATCCTGGCAACTCGGCGCGCTCTCCTCGTGCGGTCTTCTCACCAGCACAGCGCTCACGTCCGCCACTGCCAGCGCGACGCTCAGAAGCACAGGAACCTTCGAAGGAGCGCACATGGCCAGGATCGTGCCGACCACGAAGCACAAAGATATATATCAATATAGTACGGCTGATGAATACTTTACGCGAAAGACTCACGAAAACAGGTCGACCCGAGCCTGGGCGGCTTGATCCAGAATGACTTAGGAGTCCCCGGGTGCAGTCTTGGGCTCTCTTGGTCTCTGCCAGCGCCCTCTTGGAGTTCTCCTTGAGCCCTTCTGGGGATCTCAGAGTGTCGTCGGCCGCCTGGCCCTCGTTGTTGTGCCTTGTTCCCCCCCAGCACATGTGCATTCGCGAATTGAGGCATTAGGGCGTTGTTGCATCACGGTGTTACGGTGTGTTCATCTGTGTTCGGGTAGTTGAGGCATTCTGGCGTTGGGGCGTCGAGGTGCGTAAAGATTTCAAGAAGAGGTTATTGGAATTGTGAGCTGCATTTCCCCCTCCCCCCACGGGAAACAATCGAACTTCCCTGCGACGAACGGTGGTGACACTGAAGTGTACCAAGCCAAGCCGGAGCCACGCACAGACCAACCTGCAGTGAGCGAGACCGAGCGCGAAACCTTGGCTTGCGAGGCAGAACGGGGCAGGACCATCATGAGGACGGGGCCGAGGACGAAGAGGGTGGGGGGGCAGCGTGACTCCCCAAAGCGACTGTCACGTACATCGTACACCACCTGACGAGAGGGACGGCACCATGCGAGCGGTCATTCGGCGCGGGCACGGCTGCACTCGAAGCCCGTGCAACAAAATGGGGTAAGGAGGAAGCCAGCTCACGACACAAGCCGCAAATGATTCAAGAATATCTTCAGCTCCCCAGCCCCTGGGGGGAAGCCCACAGATACCGTACGGGAAGCCTGCAGGGCCACGCTCTCAGGCGAGGCGACCACAGCCATGGCGCGACGCCCAAAGGCAACGATACAAACGACAGCAGTCAATCAACAAACAACTCTAAGAGGGAAGGATGAGGAGGATGAGGAGGAACAGTAATAACAATATGAAGAATCATCAGAATACAAATCAAAGTACCAAGAAGCATGAGAAAACGAAGAAACAGAAGAAGAAGAAGAAGCCAGGGAGGCACGATGCACCAAGCCGCCTGGGCGCCTGGCCGCCTGCGCCGCGTCCTGGCGAGCAGTCCGTGGAAAGGCTCCTGGGACTAGCCTCGCGCACGGCGGCCTTGCAGATATGCCACGCGTCACGCGGAGACACGGCCTTGCACCGCACAACGACGGTAGCTCCCGAACGAAGTGAACCCCACCCTCCCGCTCAGAAATCGTGGGGGTAGGGGTAGGGTTCGCATGTGGCCCCCTACTTGTACCGTACAACGACGTGTGCCCTGCACCGCAATGTTCCAGCTCCGACAACCCATCCACTCTCTTCTGGTCATCGACGGAAAACGGCCAATCCTGATGTGGATGCGGCCGTGTTTGCTAGCCGTCTGCTGTACCCTGCACCTGCCCCCGCGCCCACTGACACGACGAGGCCTGGTAGAATGCCGAGTGCTGTCCGACATAGTTTCCGAGAGTCTTCCCAAGTACCCCCCCGACACGCACCCCCCTTCCTGCAATCCCACCCAGCTACACTTGGGAAGACAGGCGGGCACTTTCTCTTGCCGATCGATCCGCGGGGAGTTGCATCGAACAGCGGACTGGCGCAGAAATGTGGAGAGCTGGGATGAAGGGGAAATATGGGGCAAGATGGCTGCACAATGGGATCAGTCCACCCGCCAACCATGCCCAGAGAGCGCCTCTGTCCTCTCAATTGACCTGTCGATAATTAACGCTTCTCGACGCGCCTGCGTGACTGTACCCCCCTCTGTCCGAGGACTCATTGGCGGCCCGATGCCTCCATGAGACTCTCGACTGATGGGCGTGTTTTCCACCACCACCACCACCATCAGTTGGAGGGGGAGGGGGTCCTCTCCTCCTCCACCTCCTCCACCTCCTCCTCCTCCTCATCCTCCTCATCCTCTTCGTCATCCTCCTCATCGTCCTCCTCCTCCTCCTCCTCCTCCTTCCACCCTCCAACTTGTGGCTCTGGTGGTGGAGAACAGGCCCGTCACTCTCGACACCTCTCCAGGGCCTCCAACCCAAGCATGTCGGCCAGGCCGCCAAAATGGCCCACAGTGCGCCAAGAGGCAGCCACTGGCTCCCGAGAGGCGCCGAGAAGCCCAAGAGGCTCCCAAGAGGCCCCCAACGCACCCCCAAGATGCTCCCTGGGATGCCCTTCGGATAGAGGAGAGAGGACTATGCACATACACCGATTCTGGCCAGGCCCATCCTGAGCCCAGGATCGGTGCATACGCCCGCTACCTTGTTGGCCAGGAGGGTATATGCACCGATCCTGGGTCAAGGACGGGCATTGCCAGGATCGGTGCATGTGTATAGTTCTCTTCGCCCGATTCGGAGGCCGAGAAAACGGACTACTATCGTGCGCTTTCACGTGCTTCGCTTTGCACGCTCTTCGGTCGAGGGCCCAAGAGGGGCCATCGCCAAGCGTCGGGCAACGCAAGAGTGACCCGGGGCAGGAGTGACCTCTGGTGCGCGGTCCGAGGGGGGGGGGCCCCTTGGGGACACCACCGCTGCGACAGCATCGCATTCCCAGATCGGGAGGCCTCAATCGGCCCGCACCAGTGGTCCATCTGAGAAGGCCCGCCCCCTCCCACTTCCCCCCCAGGCCCGCCGCCGAGAAGTCTCTCTGCGGCACTTCTCGAGCCAGGTCGGTGCACGCGAGGGCCCCGGGGTCCGAAGCCCGGCGGGCACGCGTGGCGTGAAGAACTTGAAACGCCCAGATCTCGGGGGCCGCGCATCACTCCAGCGAAAGGTCACGTGCAATCGAAAGAGGGAGGGCCCCCAGCTGGCCCAGGAGGACACCCAAGAGCGCCCCGGGCTGGCCCAAAAGTGTCTCTGCAGAGGCCCAAGACGGCCCGAGAGGGGGCCACTGGCGGCCCCACGGCGTCCCAACAAGACACCTTGGATGGCCAAGAAAGATCCAAGATTGAAGGGGCCCTGGGACACACAAATAAATATACACAAATAAAAACATCCCCCATAGTTTCCTACATTTTCTGAGTTTGTGTCTTCCCCCCCACTTCCCATATTTCCCAACCATCCTGTGGTGTTGGGTCCTCGTTTTGAAGAGACGTCGCCCCGCGTTCCTTCCTCCTTCCTCCTTCCTCCTCCTTCCTCCTCCTCCCCTTCCTCCCCCCTCCTCCCCCTCCCACACCCATTCTGGCACACCCCTCACACGTTTCGTGGCCCCATAGGGAGCTCCACCGAAGGCCCCAGTGGCTGCGCCCGCATACGGTTCCACCCCCCATCCTGGCACACCCCTCACACGTTTCGTGGCCCCATAGGGAGCTCCACCGAAGGCCCCAGTGGCTGCGCCCGCATGCGGTTCCACTCCAATTCTGGCACACCCCTCACACGTTTCGTGGCCCCATAAGGATCTCCACCGAAGGCCCCAGTGGCTGCGCCCGCATGCGGTTCCACCCCCCATTCTGGCACACCCCTCACACGTTTCGTGGCCCCATAGGGAGCTCCACCGAAGGCCCCAGTGGCTGCGCCCGCATGCGGTTCCACCCCCCATTCTGGCACACCCCTCACACGTTTCGTGGCCCCATAGGGAGCTCCACCGAAGGCCCCAGTGGCTGCGCCCGCATGCGGTTCCACCCCCCATTCTGGCACACCCCTCACACGTTTCGTGGCCCCATAGGGAGCTCCACCGAAGGCCCCAGTGGCTGCGCCCGCATGCGGTTCCACCCCCCATTCTGGCACACCCCTCACACGTTTCGTGGCCCCATAGGGAGCTCCACCGAAGGCCCCAGTGGCTGCGCCCGCATGCGGTTCCACCCCCCATTCTGGCACACCCCTCACACGTTTCGTGGCCCCATAGGGAGCTCCACCGAAGGCCCCAGTGGCTGCGCCCGCATGCGGTTCCACCCCCCATTCTGGCACACCCCTCACACGTTTCGTGGCCCCATAGGGAGCTCCACCGAAGGCCCCAGTGGCTGCGCCCGCATGCGGTTCCACCCCCCATTCTGGCACACCCCTCACACGTTTCGTGGCCCCATAGGGAGCTCCACCGAAGGCCCCAGTGGCTGCGCCCGCATGCGGTTCCACCCCCCATTCTGGCACACCCCTCACACGTTTCGTGGCCCCATAGGGAGCTCCACCGAAGGCCCCAGTGGCTGCGCCCGCATGCGGTTCCACCCCCCATTCTGGCACACCCCTCACACGTTTCGTGGCCCCATAGGGAGCTCCACCGAAGGCCCCAGTGGCTGCGCCCGCATGCGGTTCCACCCCCCATTCTGGCACACCCCTCACACGTTTCGTGGCCCCATAGGGAGCTCCACCGAAGGCCCCAGTGGCTGCGCCCGCATGCGGTTCCACCCCCCATTCTGGCACACCCCTCACACGTTTCGTGGCCCCATAGGGAGCTCCACCGAAGGCCCCAGTGGCTGCGCCCGCATGCGGTTCCACCCCCCATTCTGGCACACCCCTCACACGTTTCGTGGCCCCATAGGGAGCTCCACCGAAGGCCCCAGTGGCTGCGCCCGCATGCGGTTCCCCCCATTCTGGCACACCCCTCACACGTTTCGTGGCCCCATAGGGAGCTCCACCGAAGGCCCCAGTGGCTGCGCCCGCATGCGGTTCCACCCCCCATTCTGGCACACCCCTCACACGTTTCGTGGCCCCATAGGGAGCTCCACCGAAGGCCCCAGTGGCTGCGCCCGCATGCGGTTCCACCCCCCATTCTGGCACACCCCTCACACGTTTCGTGGCCCCATAGGGAGCTCCACCGAAGGCCCCAGTGGCTGCGCCCGCATGCGGTTCCACCCCCCATTCTGGCACACCCCTCACACGTTTCGTGGCCCCATAGGGAGCTCCACCGAAGGCCCCAGTGGCTGCGCCCGCATGCGGTTCCACCCCCCATTCTGGCACACCCCTCACACGTTTCGTGGCCCCATAGGGAGCTCCACCGAAGGCCCCAGTGGCTGCGCCCGCATGCGGTTCCACCCCCCATTCTGGCACACCCCTCACACGTTTCGTGGCCCCATAGGGAGCTCCACCGAAGGCCCCAGTGGCTGCGCCCGCATGCGGTTCCACCCCCCATTCTGGCACACCCCTCACACGTTTCGTGGCCCCATAGGGAGCTCCACCGAAGGCCCCAGTGGCTGCGCCCGCATGCGGTTCCACCCCCCATTCTGGCACACCCCTCACACGTTTCGTGGCCCCATAGGGAGCTCCACCGAAGGCCCCAGTGGCTGCGCCCGCATGCGGTTCCACCCCCCATTCTGGCACACCCCTCACACGTTTCGTGGCCCCATAGGGAGCTCCACCGAAGGCCACAGTGGCTGCGCCCGCATGCGGTTCCAGCCCCATTCTGGCACACCCCTCACACGTTTCGTGGCCCCATAGGGAGCTCCACCGAAGGCCCCAGTGGCTGCGCCCGCATGCGGTTCCACCCCCTTTTTCGGCACGCCCTTCATACGTCTCGTGGCCCCATAGGGAGCTCCACCGAACGCCGCAGTGGCTGCGCTCGCATGCGGTTCCACCCCCCATTTCGGCACACCCCCCACACGCTTCGTGGCTCCTTAGGGAGCTCCACCGAAGGCCCCAGTGGCTGCGCTGGCATGCGGTTCCACACCCCATTCTGGCACAATGCATGCGTCCGCCACCACCCTGCACAGCCCTTGCTCCCTGCCTACGTTTCACCCACCCAGTACAGCGTTTCGTGGCCCCATAGGGAGCTCCACCGAAGGCCCCAGTGGCACCGCTCGCATGCGTCCGCCACCACGCAGCACAGCCCTTGCTGACCGCGTCTCACCCACCCAGTACAGCGTTTCGTGGCCCCATAGGGAGCTCCACCGAAGGTCCCAGTGGCACCGCCCGCATGCGTCCGCCACCACCCAGCACAATTGCGGCATTCACAACTGCATATGGTTGGGCCCTTCGCAAGGCTAATTTTTGTTGCCACATTTTCTGGGGAATCGACGATTAATTGTGCCTGTGTGTTTTTGTCCCCTCCTGAAAGTTGGCCACAAGACGGACCGAGAGTCGGGTGTTGCTAGAAGTGCCCGTGGCCCAAGGTGCCCCCAGCTTCCCGCTCCATTCTGGAGCCCCGGGTGCCACGTGAGGGGTGCTCTGGAGGCCGCGGGGGGCCTCTTCTGGGAAGGCGAAAACCCGCCCCCACCCCCAGTCCCGCCGCCCATCCCCGAACCTGCGACTCCAGGAGTCGGGACTGGGGGGGGGGGGGCTTTCGGGGTCCACGGATGAGAAAACCCACCCGGAGGAGGAGGAGGAGGATTTTTTCCCTCTGCAATCCCAGAGGGCAGGACCGATGCTAATGACTTAGCGGCCGCGACTGCGGCTGCGAGAAACATCTCGCGGGGCTGCTGCCCTCGCAGCAGCCTCACGTGCCTGAATACGTGCCACGAGTGCAAGCATGCCTGGCGCCCGAGGCAGGGACTCCATCCCGCGTAGAGGCTGGCGAACTTCAGGCGGAGGCGGCATAGCCGCCGCATACTGCATGTAGGCAGAACCGCGACGGCTAGACACGCTGAGACGGGACCCCCCCTCCCTATAATGAGGGTGCTGGCCTTCAAAGATACGACGGAGGGTCGCGGGGGGCCCCGCAAGTTTGCGCAGCGGACAGTCACGGCCTAAAAGATAGCACCTCTTGGCAGTGTAGGCTCCACAAGTAGTACAGAAAAACATAGTGGACTCAACCTCGTCTTTGGTCACACGCGCATGAGCGAGCGTGTGGCCTTTACTGAAGTCGAGGACCCCCCGCCAGGTCTTGCTGGGACCAGGACATCCGATCATGGGCCTGGTGGAAGGGTCTTTCCAAAAGGACAAGCATCTCAAGCACCGCGCTCGTCCTTCCTCTAGGGGTTCCCACGCGTGCCAACCCCCTGATTTGAGGAAGCGTGCGCGAGGGCCCGAAGGAGAGCGTTCAAACCGTTCGACCTCGAAAACGCACAAAACGTTGGCCAAAACTCTGGCGGCAAACTTCAGCTTGGCTAAATTCGAATCGATGATGTCCGAATTCATATTCGAGGGACGGGGGTGGAGAGAGAGGGCGTGCTTGGCGAGCGAGTCGGCGAGACTGTTGCCAACGGCGATCCTCTTGTCAACGTGCGAGAGCGAATCGATTACCTCTTTTGACCGATGCGCTGGTGCGTGCTGCACAACAATGTCATGATCACGTTTTTCATGAAGCAACGCCCCTCGTCGCATTCCTGCGCAATGGTGCTTGGCCGACGTCTGGTGCGTCGGGCTGGAGAGGCAGAGCTTGACCACAGTCATGCAATCGCTGATGCGTGTACCCGTGTACTCTACAAAGATGGGCAGGCAGGCCATGGCTTGGTGCTCGGCTGCCTGCGGCGTCTGGGGAAGAACGTCCCACACGGTTCCTTTAGCGTAGGCCACAATAGTTTCACCTGGGCCGAGAAAAACCCAGGCATAAGAAGCGCGGCTAAGTTCGCGCACCGCGTGACGGAGACAGGATCCGCCCACGCAAACTTCGCACCCTCGCAAGTCGACGGACCCCCAAGCTATCTCGGCCCCCTCGGCCGAGTAGAGGGTGGGGGCGGGGTTGTTAGACGGAGGAGGATGGAGGGTTTCGGGGTGCTCGAGTTTAAGCTCATCCCATAAAAACCGATCTTCACTTTCCAGGGCCTCCTGTAACAGCTCTAGCTGTTCCCCCACCGCTTCGGCACGGGCAGCCCGTGCAGTCTCGTGCTGACAAAGCCATCCGCGGTGTCTGATGCTGTCGACCTCACCGCACAAGGGGCATCTACCATCGCTCTGGTATCCTGCGGCGCGAGCTCGCGCGCGGGTCCAAACTCCGCTACAAAAAACTGAGCTGGCAAGGTATTTTTCCCGATCGCTTAAAACCTTGGACTTGGGCCCCAGGAGTTTTTGCAGCGGGTCAAGGGTCACACGAGGACCAGGAAAATTCAGGGGGTCCGAGGCCAGCTTCCGTTCAAAACTGCGCTGGGTGGCCAACCTAAGCAAATGACGCACCATGCTGGGGGAGTTGAAACCAAGGTGCACTTCGCGACCGTAGTCATCCTCCCAAGTGAGAGCAGAAGTGGCGCACCAGCCCACACGAAACAAGCACAGATGCATTCTCTGAATGAGCCCCCTCGAGCTCTTCCAACTCACATCTTGGTCGAAAGGCACTCGGCACCACATCTGACAAACTTCCTTGACCGAGTAATACGAGGTCGAGGGAGAAGTGATGGCCGTCCAAACGATAGTGGCCCAATGAACCGCAGGGGCCACACTCGCACGATCGACGGGGTCTCCGTGCAAGGCAAGTTTGGCCGTAAGGGAGCACCCGCGGTGGCAGGGGGGTTTGTAGGAGAGGAGGGCGCGCCTGGCCTGAGACAGTTCCCAGTCGCTCAATCCAACGACGGACGAGCCGAAAGTAGCGGCAGGAGCCACGCCTGCAACATAAATATTCCCAATGCGGCCCTTCTGTCGTGGAAGTCGGCTCCTCATCTTCTGCAACTTCTTATGACGCTTGAACATGGAACCAAAACGAGAACGGCGTTTCCAAAGAGCGTTACGGGCCGACCTCTCCTGACCAGGGGCAAGATCAGTGCCGAGAGACACGGTACTGTTCGTGACGAGACCAGCCTTCTGGCCGAGAAGAGTGCCGAGTTTTCTGGCCAGCGAAAGAGAGCTTCCGAAGGTGGTTAATTTGTCCGCCTGGAGGCCGACCTTCAAACTGTCGCGGAAAATAACGCACATGTGCGCACAAGCCTGGACCATACGACTGAGGGCCTCCTGTTCCGTATCCGCCTGCGTCGTCATAGCATCGTCATCGACGTAGGAGGAGAGGGGGACGAAGGGGGTTGGCAAGCGTGTAGCCGTCGAAGGCCTCGAGGCTGTACACACGGACAAACAGGTCGTTAAATCCATCGCCAGCGGGCAGGCCCGACGTGGCGAAGTAGGGGATCGTGCCATACATGCTGCCGAGCCTAACGATTCGGGGTCCTCGCCAGAAGTTAAAAGTGGTTTTAACGATGACTTCCTGGAATCCAAACTTAAGCGCACGATCCCTGAGCAAAACTAAATCGAAACTTTCGTAGTATTTGGTGCCGTCCCAAATGACTCCGAGGGAGACTTGGCCCGTCTGGGCCGCCACTTCACTGGCAGCCGCCTGATGCCACACGGCATCCTCGGGGCTGCGGCCAGGACCGAAGGCCCAAAAACGTCGGGGGAAACGATCGGTAAAGTCGGTAAGCCAGGGCCTGAGAAGCCGCTCCCAGACACGAACGGGCCCAGCGCATAACAGTATGGGGCGGAGCCCACCTTTGGGTTTCTCCAACAAGGGAAAGAGTAACCAGAACAACTGTTTGGGGAACAGTCCCAACGATTCAATAGCCTGCACGAGGGCGCCGAAGGTGTCGAGGGCCGCGTCGGAGACCAGAGAGAGCTGCCGCGGGTGCAGCCCGTCGAGCGACTGCGAGGTGAGCGCCGAGAAGCTGGCGCCGGCGCTGCGGATATCTCCTGCAGTCGGCCGCGGAAGATGATTCCTATTGGGAACCCACACAGTGGACGGCGCAGCGCTGGCATGCCAAAATTTTGCCAGCGCCTCGCTCTCAGCTTCGAGCAGGTCCCGAGGGTTGGCCGAGAAAATGCCAGGGTGAGTTTCGATCGTGGTAGGGGTCCACCGACGTTTCAGTTTGGTAAGGCGGTGCATAGCCCGAGCCCCTCCCCTTAAAGCCTTCTCCTGCCATTCGTCCCATGAGTCCTGCCTCCCCCTCTGGATGGCCTTGACAGCCTCAACGTAGTCGTCCTCCCAAGACTGGAGGAACTCGTCTAGGTCGGTCAGCCACGTGGCTGAAGAGGCGGACCCTCGGCGCACTAGCTCACGAGCCTGTGCAATCGTGCTATCCAAGCGCGCGCTGAGGCCCTCTCCAGGGCACGGCTGAGCAACAACAAGTTGTATCTGCTGGTTCACGTCCTGACACAATTGATCGAGCTTAGTAGGGTCCTGACCGATTCCATGCTCCGCCTCCTTGAAGCGGCGACAGGCCCCGAGGGTTTCACGGAGCTGCTGGGCCAACCATTCCCAACCAACGTGGACCAGGTTCGTAGCGTTACCTTTGGGGCGGGAGAAAATAGGAATCCAACGCGCCTTCAACCTTGAACCCTTGTGACCCTTGCTGGTAACTGGAACACCCGTAAAAGACTCGAGCTCAAGCTCAAGGGTGTTAGAGAAGTAAACCCACGCTTGGCTCAAAAGTTCCCAAGCCTCGCCGACGGGGGCCGAGGTAGCCGCGTCGGCCGCACATTCAGCGATGTCGCGAGCCATGCTCCAATTCTGCGGGCAGGGGGACGGTCCCACAGGTAGCTCACAGGGCAGTCGTTGGTGCGACCTGTAAGTTAACTGGTACAACGAGGAGGAGGAGGAGGAGGAGGAGGAGGACCCCAGTCCCGACCCCTCGAACCGCCGGCTCGGGGATGGGCGTCGGGACTGGGGCTGGGGGTTGGTGTTCGCCTTCTGATCTTCGGAAATCCTCGGAGCACCCTGGGCCAGGGACACCTCGAGCCTCCAATATAGCATCCATAGTGGGTATGAGCGTCATCTTCGCCTCGAGCGCAACACTGGCAGGGCCTGCCACGATGCCTCTCTGAGGGACGAGAGGGTCCATCAGCATGCCAGCATACTGGAAGAAACGTCATTCTGAGGACAGCTCTCCACCAAGCTCCACGGCACATTCTCGTAACACTGAAGGAGGTCCCACAGCACCGCGATGTAGTACATGCTGCATATGCTAATGGTGTTTGTCCCCTCCGAGATGGCAGCTTGTCGCCCCAACGTGTCGCTAGGTCCACGTCCTTGCGCACCAAGACCTTGGCAGCACTCCCATCGGCGTACGGTGCCTCCACAGCCATCCAGACATTCTGAGAGGTATTGGGTAGAAGCCCAGCGGACGCCTACCACCGAGTGGTTTGTGATTGAGCTGCACCCTGGATATGCCTGCCCTCCCCGGTTTTTGCGGCGCTATCCTCAGCGCCACAGCGGTCGCATGCGCGCGACATTCGAACAGCTACGAGGACGAGAAGAAGCAGCAGCAGCAGCAGCAGCAGCAGCAGCAGGAGGGGCAGGGGCAGGGGAAGGCCACTCTCACTGCGACCTCGGGTATCGACGGGTACGGCAGGTACGTGGTGTGACGATTTGAGCGTAGTTTCTGGCGCCGTGTAGATCGTTCAACCTTGAGCGATCGGCGGCTCCTCGATCGTCAGATCGCTGCATGTGGGCCAACTCTGGGCCACTGGCAGCGCTCAACCGTGAACACCCGCGGCGGAGTCCGCGTCGACACGACACGCACTCACCGCATCAAGCGAGTGAAGGTGAGCGTCGGGCGCAAGAACGGCCCAGCCAGCATGAGGTCGGACATGTCCTCCTACAGGCGGAGCGGATAAATAGTCAACACAGAATCCAGAATCCAAAAGAGCACGAGAAATCGTCACCAGCTTATCTCTTACTTGTCTTGACTACGCCTCCTGTAGAGGGACATGCCCGACGTGAGGCCAGCACGAGGAGCCGCGGCAGGAGCGCATGGAGCAGACGCAGACGAAGGCAGCGACGCGCCCAGCGGCCTCGGGCAGTCAGCGAGGAGAGGCGGCGAGTGGAAAGGCCCGGGGCTGCGCACAGACAGCCCCCGCGAGGTAGCCCAGGCTGACCTGTCTTCCTCCTCCTCCTCCTCCTCCTCCTCCTCCTCCTCCTCCTCCTCCTCCTCTTCCTCCTCCTCCTCCTCCTCCTCCTCCTCCTCCTCCTCCTCCTCCTCCTCCTCTGCTCATCCTTCTCCTCCTCCTCCTGCTCTCCTCCTCCTCCTCCTCCTCCTCCTCCTCCTCCTCCTCCTCCTCCTCCTCCTCCTCCTCCTCCTCCTCCTCCTCCTCCTCCTCCTCGCCCCTGGCGTCAGCTCTCCCCCCCGAAACCGTCTGGCGCGGTTTGAGCACCCCGCCGCCGCCGCCTCCGGCGGCGCCCCGTGGCTGCTCTGCGCCGGGCGCGGCGGTGGCGGTGCGCAAACGCCTCGTGCGGAGGCCAGCCAGGACTTTCTCGAGGGGCTGCCTGGAATAGCAAAGAGAAACACCATAAACGTAAACTGTTGGCGCTCCGCGCTGATTTCTTGCATCTGCGCTGGACCCTCCTCCCTGGCGCGCGGAGCGCGCCAGGCGCGGCGCCGGAGGAGCCGATGGGGGGGGGGCATGCGCGGATCCGAGAAATCCGCGCAGAGCGCCAAATGTTTATGTTTATGGTTTTTGTTTCCTCTTCGATTGAAGGGACAAGCAAGTACCGATGCTTTTCCTGGAGTGCGTTCTGACATGTAGGAGGCGCCAGCCGTGGCGACGAGGGCGCAGTATCAACGCCGTTTCCTCCTCTGATGCCTGTGCTGCGAAGCGGGGAGTTATCCATGTTCCCATGCACATCCACCGCCTGGGAAGCGACGTCCTGGGGACCCAGCGGGCGGTGGAGATGGATCTCTTGTGGCCCCTGGGGGTCCGAATACATTCATATCCACCGCCTGCGTGGAGGTCTGCGAAGATCGATCCTCCGGGCGATGCTCCCGTGCCGGACTCCCGATCCGATGCTGCCTGCTCCTGTCCTGAGCACGGCGCCGCGTCGTCGTCGTCGTCGATGTCGTGGTCGTCGTTGTTTTGGCAGTCGTCGTCGTCGTCGTCGTCGTCGTCGTCGTCGTCCGTCGTCGTCGTCGTCCGTCGTCGTCGTCGTCGTCGTCGTCGTCGTCGTCGTCGTCGTCGTCGTCGTCGTCGTCGTCGTCGTCGGTGTCGTCGTCGTCGGTCGTCGAGGCCGCCGGCGTTGCCTCGGGCGTGCGCGGCCGCGGGCCTCGCCAACGGCCGGGCCCGTTGGCCGGGGAGGAGGAGGAGGAGGAGGAGGAGGAGGAGGAGGAGGAGGAGAAGGAGGGGGGGGAGGAGCAGGAGGAGGAGGAGGAGGAGGAGGAGGCGGCGGCCGGGCCCGTTGGGGGCTCGCGGGCCACGGCGGGCGGCCCCCCGCGCTTGCATGCGCGGAGGGCCGCCGGCGGCTGTCCGGGCGGGGCGGCGCCGGGCCGCAGTCGCCCCCGGACCGTCGGGTCGGTGGTGCCCCCTGGAGGCGGAGTTGGGACGAAACACAAGAAAAAATTGTCCAAACAAAAGAATGCTCAAGACAATTTGAAAAGAGAGAGAGATATACCTATATATATATACATATATATATATATATACATATATATATATGTATGTATAACGCATCTAACAATAAGCAAACAAACGAACCAAAAACATCGTCCCCTGGCTATTTCTTGCTATGTTTGAATATTCCTCCTGTAGAGGGACATGCCCGACTTAACCCTGACCCTCGGAGCCCCGCGTCCCCTGGCCGTGGCCTCGCCTCGACGCGGAGGGGACGGAGAGGGGGCCCCACCCTCAGGGGACGCCCCCCAGGTTTCTGCGCGCGCCCCCGCCCCCTCCTCCTCCTCCTCCTCCTCCTCCTCCTCCTCCTCCTCCTCCTCCTCCTCCTCCTCCTTCCTCCCTCCTCCTGATCCTCCATCCTCCTCCTCCTTCTCCTCCATCCTTCTCCTCCTGCTCCACCTCCTCCTCCTCC
>CAUYUJ010019271.1:42665-84524 GCA_963575745.1 Prorocentrum cordatum
CTCCTCCTCTTTCTGGCTGTTGTGCTGCACGGGTTTCTGCGCGCGCCCCCGCCCCTGCCCCCTTCCCGCCCCCTCCAAGCCGAGTGCGACAGGGGAGAGGACGAAGAGGCGTGACGCGTACGAGGGCTCCAGTCGCTCGTTCGACAAGACAGTGCGCACCACCGAGTCACCGAGAGGGGGCCCAACCTCAGGAAGCAACCCTTGTTAGGTCTTCGCAAGAGAAGCTGAAGGCGACTGAGCCCAATGGAAGGGCCCGTGAGCTGGATCCGGCCAGGGTGCGCCCAGAACTGAGCAGGATCGACCAGCAATGAGCCAGAATAGCCAGGATGATGCTGGACTGGGGTGGCTTCCGATCGCGGCTATACCAGCGCCGATGCTGAACCTCACCGCCCAAAAACTGCGCCCTGAGAGACCTAACCGCGTCGTGACCAACAAGAGAAGGCGAGGGAGCGTGTCCGGCCTCTGGAGGGGCACTTGCTGGGCCCCCGGCGGCACAACAGTCCGGGGTGAACAATCGGTCCCCAGCTGGGACGGGGGCGGGACGATAGCAGGTAGGGGGCCACATGCGAACCCTGCCCCTCCCCCTCAGAGACCGTGGGGGGTAGGGCAGGGTTCGCATGTGGCCCCCCAGCAGACCGCTCTGGCAGAAGCCCGCGCTGGCAGGAGCCCGTTCTGGCAGAACCGCTCTGGCAAAAAAGCCCGCTCCAGAGGGACCCGTGCAGGCAGCAGCCCAGTCCAGCAGACGAGCGAGGGGGCTTCGGGGCAGGCGGTCTCCCCTGGGGAGGCGGGCCTGTGTCGTTGGGACGTCTGGCGACACACGCTGCAAGTAGAGTCACAGGAAGGCTGGGGGTCTGGGTGCAGAAGGCGCGGGCGGGAAGGGCTGGTCTCTCCGCCCCCCAGCTACCGCTAGGTCGGGCATGTCCTCCTACAGGGGAATATTCGAGGAAAAATGGAACATTCCTGTAGACTCCTGACTAGTTTCGACTATGTTCTGACACTCCTTGAATTATCCTCCTGTAGAGGGACGCGTCCGACTTAAAGCCTCCTCCTCCTCCTCCTCCTCCTCCCTCCTCCCTCCTCCTCCTCCTCTCCCTCCTCCTCCTCCTCCCTCCTCCTCCTCCTCCTCCTCCTCCTCCTCCTCCTCCTCCTCCTCCTCCCCAGCTGCCGCTCCCCCACCTGGCATGAAGGCAGCGGGCCCTGGCGAGGCATGCCCTGGGCCCCAGGGGGGCCTCTCCCTGGGGCAAGTGTCTCGCCGTGGGCTGGCCGCCGTGCGCTGCGGCCCTGGTGCCGCAGGTGCGGCCCTGGGAGGCCGCACACGGCCACTATCGGCGGCGAGCGAGCGGCGAGCAGGAACACATCATCATCATCATCATCATCATCATCATCATCATCATCATCATCATCATCATCATCATCATCATCATCATCATCATCATCATCATCATCATCATCATCATCATCATCATCATCATCAGCAGCAGCAGCAGCAGCAGCAGCAGCAGCAGCAGCATCATCAGCATCATCACATCATTCATTATCATCATCATCATCAGCAGCAGCATCAACAGCATCAGCATCATCATCACCACCACCACCACCACCATCATCATCATCATCATCAGCAGCAGCAGCACCAGCATCAGCATCAGCATCATCATCAGCATCAGCATCAGCATCAGCATCATCATCATCATCATCATCATCATCATCAGCATCAGCATCATCAGCATCAGCATCAGCATCATCATCATCACCACCACCACCACCACCATTATCATCACCATCATCATCAACATCATCATCATCCTCCTCCTCATCATCATCATCGTCATCATCATGATCACCACCATCATCATCACCATCACCACCACCATCACCACCACCACCATCATCATCATCACCACCATCATCATCACCATCATCACCATCATCATCATCATCACCACCACCACCATCATCATCATCATCATCATCATCAACAACATCACGAAATGAGGAGGAGAAGAGCTTCCCAGAAGGCGGCGGGGCTTCGTAGAAACCCTCGCGCCTTCTGAGAGGCGTGTCTTCAGGGAGGGCCTGGAATCCTTCTCGGAAGGCCAGGGGACTTCCGAGCCTTCTGAGAAGGCCTTCTCCCTCTCGCTTAGCCCCCGGGCTCGCCGCTGAAGGAATCTCAGGATCCCTGCTTCGGGGCGAGGCCCACCCAATCCTTGGAGGCCTGGAAATGGGCAACAGCACCAACGCAGAGGGTCGCTTCCACGGGGGGGGAGATGATCCTAGACTCCGGCGCTGGTGGTAATAGTTCGGCCACCTTGGAAGCCAAAGTAGTACCACCATCACCGAGATCGGGATCTCCTTCCGTCGGTGGAGGCACACCGCCGATATGTAAAACAGGGCTAAGATCGGGATTAATCGCTCCAGAGCGTTCCGGAGCGCTCTCAGAGCGTTCCGGAACGCTCTGGAGCGGCCGCGGCGCCCAATACATCCTCCAAACCAACCGATTCTCAGAGATTTCGAGTTATCCCGATCCGATTTTGTCCCGATCTTCACGTCGTTTTGATATTGGTGGTGGTGTCAACCTCTGGGCCTGCGAGATCCCGCCCCCAAGGACAAAGCTCCGGCCGCGCAGTCGCACGGACAGACGCTCCGCGCAGGGCACCCGCGGGCATCCCGGGGCCCGACCCGCGAGAGGCCGCGGAGACGCAGGACGAAGCCGGGACGAGGACAAAGTCGGGTGAGGGCAAATCGGCAATCTCTCGGGTCGGGCGCAAGGGGGGGATAGCAAAGGGGGGGGGGGAGAATCAGCTCACGTAGCTGATTTTCCCGGCGCCTCCCGGCGCCGGGAGGCGCCCATGTATCGAGGAATGGGCCCGGCGGCAGGGCCGAAACCAGCTGCATGCAGCAGATTTCGTAACCCCCCCTTTCCCAATCCCCCCCTTTCGCCCGGCCCGAATCTCTGAGGTCATGCGGCTCCGGAGGATGCCTCGGGCGCCGCGGCCGTCTCAGAGCGCTCCAGAACGCGCTGAGAGCGTTCTGGAACGCTCTGGAACGGAGTTGGCCTCGTGCTCGCCCCGTCCGCCAACGGATATACTCGTCTCCCACGAAAGTCGGCGCAGACCGATGCCGCTGGCGCCTGAGCGCGGAGGGATGAAGAAGCCGGGATCGGGACAAAATAAGCCAAGATAGATCAGGGACCTCTGAGATCTGGCGGTCCTGAAGGACGCGCAGCAGGTTCGTGTCGTGCCGACTTCGACCGCTTCAAGATCGACCGTTTCTGGGTCACCAGCGGCGTCCAACATTGAACATTGGTGGCGGGGTCGCCGCCGGTCGACACGACGCGGACCTACCAGATCTGGCTCCGCGGCCATTCATGGAAGAAGACAAAGAAGAAGAAGAAAAAGAAGAAGAAGAAGAAGAAGAAGAAGAAACGGCATAAACATAAACTGTTGGCGCGGCGCGTGGGTTTCTTGGGTTTGCGCTGGATCCCCTCCCTGGCGCGCGGAGCGCGCCGGGGGCGGCGCCAGAGGCGCTGCCAGAGCGCTCCAGCGCAGATCCAAGAAATCCGCGCGAAGCGCCAAAAGTGTATGTTTGTGTCGTTTTTCTTCCTCGAGTTCCAGAGCGCTCCAGAACATCCCAAGAGCGTTCTGGAACGCTCTGGAACGACCCATCCCGGGCCTGGGGGCCCGCCCGATTCGAGGGGCGCCACGCGAGCCCCAGGGGGCCAGAGGCGACTGGGCCCGCGGCCGCTGCCTGCAAGTGCAGAGCATGGCGGTCCTATTCTCGAGAAGCCCACCTGAGCCTCAGCGACGACGCGCGCCAGCCGCGCCCATTTGGCGCGGAGGTGCAAGAGCGCCTCGCAACGACGGCCAGTCGGCTGCCAGCTCGGCGCCGGTCAGACTAAAATGCCGCCACGCCCCGCACAGGGCAGGGCGCTTCCGGGGGCTCGCGAGACCCCGAACTGGATCGGACGAAAGAACGATCAAGCTACCTCTGCGGACAGTCGCCCAGGCCTGCATGGAAGACACAAGTGTGCATCGTGACTGCGAGGCCAGGGGCCGAACCCGATCAAGCGTGGCACGGATAAAACCAAGGAGCGCCTCTTGTAATTCGCGGCCATAGCGGGCCCTATGGGGGGGAGGGGGGATGACGGGAGGGGACATAATGCAGCGCCCCCTCCCCGAGACTGTGCTGCCGTACGCAGTGCAGCAGTGCTGGGGACGCACTGAAGGGGGAAGCGTTACGTTATTAGAAAAAGAGAAGGCGGCATAAACATAAACTTGTAGCGCTCCTCGCGGATTTCTTGGATCTGGGTTGGGTCCCGTAGGGGCGGCGCCGGAGGCACCAAAAGTTTATGTTTATGGCGTTTTTCTTCTTCGAATTACAGGGGGGGAGGGGGGGGACGGAACGGGGTATACCGCGCGCTATGAACGCCGTCTCTTGGGCCCCGAGATAGGAGGAGAAGGCGGAGGAGGAGGAGGAGGAGGAGGAGAAGGAAGAGGAGGAAGGAGGAGGAGGAGGAGGAAGAGGAGGAGGAGGAGGAGAAGGAGGAGGGAGGAAGAGGAGGAGGAAAAGGAGGAGGAGGAGGAGGAGGCCCAGATGCAGGGACTCCCTGCCTCCTCCAGGCAGATCGGGCCACTGGGGCTCCAGAGGCCGCGAGATGTCGCGTGCTGCACGCTGCCACGCCCGCGCTGTTGCTGCTGCTGCCTCGCGTGCCAACCCGCGCCCCCGGCGGGGGCCCGTGCCGTGACGGCCACGGTTCGCTCGTTCCCCGAGAGCCCGGCGGCATTCCGCTCGGCAAATCTTTCGAGCAGGGGATCGACTGCAGCATCGATCCAAAGTCGGGGTGTTGACCGAAGGATGCGAGGCGGGGATTCATCCATATCCGCCGCCTGTGAACCGACGCCCTGGTGCCCCAGCGGGCGGCGGATATGGATCTAGTTCGGCCCCCTGGGGCCCAAATATGTCCATATCCACCACCTGACGAGCATCCTAAAACTGACCCTCTAGGCGGTGGATGTGGATAAATTCCCGCCTCGGAAAGGAACCCTACATAAGGAAGGAGGCCCCTCCTTTTCCGCGAGATAAACTTGGAGTTCCCATCGAAAACATAAGGAACACCTGAGGCAAGCTGTGAAACAATCAAGGTACACGGAGCCCTTTTCCCAACGAGTCGAATTTTTCTCCAGCGACCCGATTGTACCCCAGAACCGATTTTCTGCCGAACATCTACGAACACATGCGCACCATGTCCCGCGAATCTGCTGCGAACGTTCAGCGTGCTTCTTGTAGATTCGGCGGGAGATTCAATTCTGAAGTAAATCAATTTTGAAGCTGATCCACTACAACCACCCCAAACGTAGCCAATCCCTACCCTAAAATGACCCAGGCCCTGTCGACACTGCGCCAGAGCTAACCTGACCCATTAACCTGACCCAGGAGCATCATTCCGAGACAATCGCGTCGCCTGAATGCAAGTGCCACGCCCATTCCGCGCGGGCCGGGTTCGGTGTCACCGAGGTCCGGGCTACGTTACGTGGATAGTCGACGTTAGGGGAACGAAAAATGGCACAAACATGAACCTCGGAGGTCCGCGCGAATTTCTTGGATTTGCGCTGGAGCGCGCCAGGCGCGGCGCCGGAGGCGCCGCCAGGGGGCCGCAGCGCCGATCCGACAAATCAGCGCGGACCTCCGAATTAGTATGCTTATGTCATCGTTCGTCCCCCCACACTCGGGGAAACGTAAGACTCGGGTTCTGGGGGATCGGGTTGGCCTGAAGGGGCCATCATGAAAATGAGAGACCCAACCTGAAACTCTACGCGACCTCCAAGTGCAGACGTCCCCCGAAGACTGGACTGCCAGAGCCCAGGACGCGCTCGTCGGAGAGCGTCGGCCAAGCCGCATTCCGGCGCACTCGAGTCGTACTAGGGAGCCCACAAAGGACGTACGCGCCCAGCTATGTACATGAACACGGCCCCTTGACCCGCGAGACCTGCCGTGCGATACGAACATTCGAACAATGCGAACTCTCGAAACCAGCGTGGATTCATGTACACGTACGTCCTTCTTTCGCTCCTGATCGTACGTTCCCCTGACACACGTTTGGGGGGGGGCGTTGATGCTGAGGCCCCGCAACACGACCGGCGTGCTGACCCCCCCCCCCCGCTTCGCGACAAGGGGTGCGTCGCGCCTTCGTCGCCCGTGCGCCGCCCGCGCCTCGGCCGCCGACGAGGCCGGCCGTCCTCGCGAGCCTGCGCGTCGCCGTGCTCAACTGAAGGGGCCCTGGGACACACAAACAAAGACACACAAAGAAAAGGATTCCCCATATTGCCGTATATGTTCCTGGTTTTCGTCTTCCCCCCCACTTCCCATATTTTCCCCTATGTTCTGGGCAGTCGAGGATAAAGTGTGTCTGTGAGTTTCTTTCCCTCCTGATCAACGCCGCGTTGGACTCGACTGGTTGAGGATTAGCCGACGCTGGGCAGCCGGCAGCGCTCGGCCTCCAGCGCCCGCGCGCCGGGCCTCGCTGCCATGTTCTCCAACAGCCGGGCGGTCGCAAGGAGAGAGGAAAGCAGAGAGAGAGAGAGAGAGAGAAGAGGAGAGAGGAGAGGCAGTATTCCTGTTGTGTCATCGTGGAGGGGGGGGGGAGGGAGGGACCATACTTATTCTTATTATTATTATTATTATTATTATTATTATTATTCGAAAGGGGGAGGTCAGCAACAAGCACAAAACACGTAGTAGAAAGAGAGAGAGAGAGAGGGAGAAGTGAGGACTTGTGGGGTGGGAGACCATAGACCCTGGGGGGCTCTGGGCGGACAACGCGACAGCGCTAGCCGAGATTCAAATTATTCAATTCCATCCGAATTCAGCATCGAATTAACGACATGCGGCTGACGGCAAGGCTTCGTCGCATGATTGTGGCTGGTGTCGGGGTGGCCCCGTCCCCGCCCTCAGATCCCCCCCCCCTCCCAGAATCCTCCCACATTCCCCCAGCCTCCCTCACCACCCTCCCTACCGTTCTGTCCCTCTACCTCCCACCATTCTCCCGAGGACCTGGGAGGCATGATGTGGCGAGCCAGGGAATTTTGGGGCCCACTGCGAGAGCTACAGGGAGGCCCCAGGCTGGCGCTCAGCTGGAGCCCAAGTCCACCAAGGGGCTCAGAAGCTTAGTCCCTCCGTAATACTGGTGTAACCTGCGGCAGTGCCCAGTGGCGACTGCTGCAAAGATTGCCTTCACACCATTCCGATCGCCGCCCCCCGTCGCAGAAGGAGGGCGCCGACAGCTGCACCGATACTTGCGGGGCACACCCTGGACTCGGGGTTGATCGGTATGTGCGCGCCCGAACCGCCACGCATGCAGACGGCAGAGAACAGGCAGACAAAAAGACCTCAGAGCTGCTGGACCAAAGGATTCGAATCCATCTCCGCGAAGAACTTGTCCCAGTCCTTGACCGGGTCCTGATCGGGAACAATTCGATACAACATCATAACATAGGCATGGACGACCGACGCGACCCATGAGCTGATTGCAATAATCGTCCGAACTGTTCAACGGCGCTTCCTCTTCTGGAGCCCCCATGACTCACTGACACGCTCTGCGCCGAGTGGTCAACAGGTCACAGACAGAAACAAGCAACGAGAGAAAGACTATCTGCGCGAAGCGAAAATATACCACATGGGTGGTCAATCAGATGTGAAGAGAAGTGGCGTTAGTTGTAGCGTCGAAACAGCCACTCGAAACAAATTGCACGCATAGGCGTCCCAGCATCCCGCCTAGGCTGTCGTAAGGCAGGGACTCTGTATTTTGCGCCGGGATCCCCGCGAGTGGAGGTTGAGCAGGGACCGACCGTCCCGGCATTCCTACAGGCCTAACACGAAGTGTTCTTAGAGTCCAACAATGTTCTAAGAAAAAAGTTCTTAGAACATAAACCCGATAGCTATTCAGGTGGCATCTGAGAGAACAGTAGCCACCTGCTGGTGGCAACCCCCCCAATATGCTGCAAACAACGGTCGATCGTTCGCCTCGAACATCCAACAACGTTTACTATCCGTCTGGGCTACAATACAATCCCCGCCCGAGCCAGACACCACATTCATTTCATAATGGTAGACCCCGGTCGGTAACCACCCACAAAAAACTAACCGCGGTTGTCCACCCAACCCGGCGTTTGGAGAGAGCGGGCGCGAAAATACAGACGGCGCTCAAGAACCCACACGGGATCCAAATAGCCACCCAGGCGGATGCCCCAAGAGGCTTCCGATAGACTCTTCAAAATGTTTTCGGTAGGCGCAAACCACGCATCATTGGTGCCATAACCCATTCACTTTTCCCTGACATTACTTCTTCACAGGCAACCGCACCCAAACCCCAACCAGGACGTCTCCGATGAAGCACCCAAAACGCCCCAAGCGGCCCTGAAACGGCCACAAGGTAGCCCTGGGACGGCAAGGCCCCGTCCAAAAAGGCCCTGGAACGGCTGTGACCACCCCCGGCGCCAAGTCCCCAAACAGCCACCAGAGACTACGCCGAATCGGCCCCAAAATGGCCTCAGTATCAGAGACGTCACCGGACATGTTCGGGAAACCATCGAGCCCCAAACAAGCCAGGAACGTCTCAACAACCCACGGAGGCTGCGTGGACCCGTGGTGAGAACATATCAGCGATGAATGATTATGGAATGATTTCGGGGCAGCGGTAAAACAATGGCGGGATTTGCTACAAGCAAAAGAATACTGGCGGACGGGAGCTTCAGATTTAACCACGGTGCCATAACACATGGAACATCATCATATACTGTTGTACATTACACGGCCCAGTGCACCGTGGGAGAACGAGCATGCGCACTACGCGAACCGTGCACTGCCACTCGCCTGAATCATGAACCCTGGATGATCTCCGCGAAAATCCCAACCCTTGCACCGAGAACCATATACTTCTTATATACACTTGAAGTCCAGTCGCCATCGCCAGCGCTGCTGGCATCATGGCTTCGATTGTGCCGCTTCTGTCTGCCCTTTTCGCGATCCTTGCTGTTGTCGGTCTCCCAGCACCCGCTGAACTTGCCAGGCGCCCCATCCCACTTCGCCCCCATCCCTGCCACCATCGCGACCCTGCCCCTTGGCATTGGCCGCTTAAGCGCCGGCAGGGGCATCGTCTCTCCCAGTGACCTCGCGATCTCTTTTGGCGCCCGTCTCCGTAGGTGGGGGCGGCGGCAGAATGGGCCTGCCAGCCGCCGACGCGGCCACAGCACGCTCGGTAGGAGGCTGATGCGCCATGTCAGGGAAGCCCCTCGCAACTAGCATGGCCATCGTGGAGCGCCACGCGGCGCGTTGATCCATCGCCCGGTCCATTTTGTCGCAGGCATGTTTAAAACCAGCTCCCCCAAGGAACCGGCCTTTGCCGAGGATGTCGAAAAAGCGCGCGCAGTCCACGACGGCAAGCTGAACCGATGGCCCCGCGAGTCCTTTAGCAGGGGGGGCCCAAGGTGCACACACGAGGCCTTTGCAACATCGCATCCGCTGATCCACCTTTCGCCATGCACCTCCTTCACTTGAGCAGGGGCATAACCGTGGAACACTGGGTCTATCTGCCCATCATTGTACATTGCGACAGGACCAGCACACATAATCGAGATATCCACGACTACGTTTCCAATCCTCAGCGCAAGCCAACACTTGTCGGCGTGGAACCAAAGCTCGCTCTTCGCCCTCTCAGCGCGGGCGCGACCCGACCCCCTGTATGATCGCATGTTTGATAGCCCTGGAATCTGCGCCCACATCAAACAGGCACCAGAACACCGCGCTGTTAGCCAATGGCTGGCGGGCACGTTTCCCAACCCCTTTGGGGCTTTCTACCGTTGCCAATGCCACAACGATGAACGTCGCAATCGCGGGGGGGGCCCCGCTCCCTTCCACGCACGGAAGGTCCCAGGCGAGCCGCAGGCCATTCGACGGGAGCAAACCTCACCCTTCTGCGATCCGCGACGCGCGCAAAACATTTCAGTTCAACACTACTGGGGGCAATTTCGACTGCTTCGAACACTGCTTTCTTCCGTGGGCACCGCGATGCGACCTTCGCCAACAACGATAGCTGCTTCTACAACCAGATATTACAAGTACTGGCGATGTAGAAACTTCGCTCCTTCGGCCAACTGGAGGATCTGGCCAAAAAAGACTCCAACGTTCTTTCCGGCGACCCACTGACCCCAATCCTCGTCGAGAGGCTCTGCATAATCCGCCCTATCGAACACAGTGCAGGCCAAACCGAAAACTTCCAAAGCGTCCAAATCAGGGAGGCGCTGGCTTGTTAACCGAAGAGCAATACTCCCGGTGCCATACATGCACATGTCTCACGCCGTTGGTGCGAGGCATCGTAGTTAGGGCGCGTTCTTGAAACCCTTTCGATCAACGTGCCGAATTCCTTTAGAATCGACCGAATGCAAACTACGGGTTGACCCTGCCCGGATCCTGGAGCACGCGCCAGGCGGGGCACAGCGGCAGGCCCACCCCGCCCCATTCCCCGCAGGGAGCGCGCACAGCGCGACCCAAAAGAAGGCCCATACTACGCGGCGGTCCGCTGCCTTCTGTCGCAGTCCGTTCGCTCTCGCAAGACAAAGGTTTTCTCCGCGCTGCCCCTTCTGAGCGGAGCCTTCCGAGCTGGCCGCGCCAGCCCTGGTCGCATCTAGGTCGGCCGCCCCAGCCGCCCGCCCGACGCCGAGGGCGGAACGACGCTGAACGTGAGCGGCCCCGGGTTCTGCAACAAAACTGATTCGCGCGGCCGCGGGGCGAAAAAGTGCGCGACGGCCCCGTTGCAAAGGGCGCGCAAGGGCCCCGAGCCGCAGCTGGCTGCAACAATAACTCGCAAAATAAGTTTCTCCTCTCCACGGACCCTGTCGTAGTTGGATATGCCGCTCGTCCGAGATATACCAACCCCAGCCCTCTATTCTCTCGATTGCCTATCATTCTTCGAGAGTTGCAGCATAGCCCGATTTCGCCCTTGGAACAAAGGGCCCACTTCGGGGTTCAGAGCTCCATCAATCCAAGGCCGGGCGCCCCCTGCATTTGGAAATGCGGCGGATATCGCCCGCGCCGCGCGCGGACCCCAATCGCGGCGCCCCGCTGGCTTCAGCATGGGCAACAATCCGATCTCCGCGGCCTCTCCCGCCCGCGCCCAGTTGTCAAGCGGGTCGCGGGCAAGGGCCGGCGGTCTGATCTCCACCACCTCCGCCACCCCCCCCCGCCCACCCCCGGGCGGGCCCCATCTCCTCCGCCCCCGCCCCCGGTCGATCCAGGAGCGTCTGGGGGTGCGCGAGGTATCTCATATGGAGCATCGGGCGGCTTCTCAAGGGGACCCTGCGGCGGGCCCGCCAATTCTGGGAAACTCCGAATTCCTTCGAAGGGCAAGCTTCGGGAGACTTCCAATCGACGTCCTCTGGTTTGGGCGAATCATCCAGGGCCCCCCCTTCTTCGCGCACATTGTTTGCCTTCTCGGGTTCTCCCTGGTCCTATCGAACTGTCTCTGACCAATCTGACTGTTGTTTTATCGGGTAGCCATCCTCACTGCTGCATCCAATTGCCGGGGTCATCTGCGCTCTTCCTCGAGTTCTTCCTCGGCGGATTCTGCCTCTGCGACCAGCTTCTCCCGACTGCATCGCCTGCGCCGCTCGGTCGCCAGGCCAGTGCGACCATTGCATCAAAGCTTCGAACACTGGCGCGATTCTCCCATTTTGGCAGCGCATAAGAGTGGAAGATCTCATAACTTCCCGAAGCTGTTACCATTCGCGGTTGCCCGCCCCGAAAACGTGTAGTTCTGTCTGCCTGACCACCCGCTACGGAGGGCACAGCGACTGCATCGCTGGGCGACGCCGGACGCATGCTCCTGGGTTTGATTCGGAGGCTCGACCCCAGAGCCTGGCTGGTCGGTTGTCCTGACGTCGCGGGCTGGGCCTGCAACGACAGCGCATGCTCCCCCAGCGCCGCAGATTGAACCTGCGACGAGGAAGAGCTTGCCGATGGCGTTTGGGACAACACCACCGGGCACCACGGTTGAACCTGCAACGACGAAGAGTCCTCTCGCTTAGCCAACTCATTCCGATATCGAATCTCTCGCAAGGCCTCTAGTTCGATGTGCGCCTGCCTTGTCTATAAACATCATCGTTAAGCTTGCCCATGTACTCACTCATATTCCTCGCGTGTTCGGCGGCGCGCTGAACCGCGGCAGACGCCTTCTCATTGACTTGCTGCGCCATTGCAACAGCCTGAGCCGCCCTCTCCAGCATGACCACTCCCACCTTCTGCTCCGGATTATTTGCGGCGTCTTCGGCAGCCTGCAATTGGCATGGCAGCTGCAGCTCGTTCTCGAAGGGCCCTGACAATTATCCTTACCTCATCCGATATCACTAATTTGGCAAGTTCCCCCATCTTGTTTGCACTCCGTTCCGCTCCCGTCAGAGACAGATGAGCTGCCCCCGACGTCGCCCGATGGTTTACCTGTGTCCGCTGTGCAAACTGTCATACTTTCTCCTCGTATATTCTGCATCTGCCAAAGTTGCTCGTTTGTGCCGTTTGAATTACTGCCCATGACCAATCATCTGGTCTCGCCAAGATCCTGCCCCCTGCGCGGCGCGGTTTACATCTCCTTCTGCTGCCTGGCATCGATGGCAAGGCGCCAGCAATTCGGCTCCGTCGTTCCAATGCTTTCTCAGCAAAGCCAACCGACGTTGCAACGTGGACAGATGCGCGAAAAGAACCCGCAAACAAAAAGGCTCAGGCACAGGGCATCCGCCTCTCCCCGGGGCATCGTTTTCCTGACGCGGCCTGGCATCGCGTTCCCCGTGCCAAACCCTCCCCCGGTCGAAACACGACCCGGGGACGACCTGGTTGTTCCTCGACCTCCCGTGAAATCTCGACATCAACGGGGCTCTCAGGGTCCGATTACCATTTGAACGCGGCGACACGGGCTCGTCAGGTGCACCCTCGGCTCTCGCATCACAGAGCAAGTAGTAGCTTCTACTAAGAAACCCAGTGCACTGGAAACCTGCGTGGGCGAATCTTGCCCCACACCAATGTCGCGGCGCACTGCAGGTCGCTTCGGCACTGGGGCGCCCCCACTAGCATCCCACACGTACTTACGAAGTCACTGCGGCGGCGGCGCGTCGCCCTCCTTTGATCGACGGAAACTCGGAGCCTACATCGTCGGAATCCGTGATGGCGGAGAAGTCAAAAATCAACGTGATCGCTTTGAGCTGTCGGTTGCACCAGCGCGGAGGCTTCTCCCCGAACTTACGCGAACGTTTCATCAATGAGTAATGTGGGGATAAAATGTGGCGATAGTTGGCCGACCCAATCTGATGCGATATTACTTATAGAACCTGCGGCTACTTCAGATTGCAATATCACGCCGAAAATCCCATTTCTGCCCATCCGTGCATCGGACGAAGTCGATGCAATTTCGGTCGTCGCGAATTGTTTGCCAAAAGAACGGGATCCTCGACAAGTGTGGGGTGCGAAGATGCTGCGAGGTTGGTCTCATCGCTGCTCTGGACCTCTCGCATCGACACGGCGGTAATATCCGTTAAACTGCAATGTAAAGGATATGCGTGCACGGGAATGGGGGGACGACGACGCGACGTAGACCTGGTCGGCGCTCGAATTTCTACGCGCGGAGCCGCCCCGAAGTGACAGCTTGATCATTCCTGACACAGCTACGGACACGCAATATGGCGCGTCGGCAAAAAGGCGGCGGTTGCGGCACGGAGACGGCTGAGGAAGAGGTCGAGCAAGTGCATGAGATATCACACAGGTTTTCTTTCATCTATGTATACATATATATATATATATATCAGTCTTCGGCAGACAAGCTGATGCTCAGCGGCGGGGGTGCGTTTTCAGAGCTCCTTTCGGCTGATAAGGTCTGCCATGTTACATTCTCCACGTAACAGCCCAATCAACATGATGTGTCTTCTCCATTTTTCCTAATTTGCTCAAGGGGCCGTTTCAAAAGAAGTGCGCTCACGATGTATCCACTCATGGCTGCGATCATGTCTGCCACCTACGAAGCAAGACCAGCGATTCACAGTCGGGTTCGTCAAACACCTCATTTGAGGTGCGAAATGTTCATTGAGCCACGAGTAGCTACCGTTAACAGTAGCTTGAGCCAAGCGCCCGCAGCGGCGGGCGCATGGGTGATAACATGACGCAAAGAACGAACGTTACCGACTCCACGTTTTGTCAAAATGCAGGCGTGGGGCGCGAGTTGTTCGCCAGAAACTGCAGTGGGAGAGGGTGCTCTCGCCCGTGTTGACGCTGTATTAGAGAACGGCATATGCGACAGAAGAGAACGTCGCCTCCGCAGACGATCGAGTCCACTGGTGCGGCATTTAGGACCCCCTTCCGAATCCCAAACACTAAACGGTGTGAGGGGCCTGTCAAGATGTACGTCCGGTGCGATAACGGTCGCAGCCGTTGAGTTGAAGGCAAAGCATGGGATTGTTATTGGGCGCGGCATGGTATGTACCAAACTGGACGTCATGTGTTGAGTCTGTCGTTTCCATTGCAGCCGTAGGCATGGACCTAATACTTACGCTAGACGAAAGGAAGTTCCTCTTGATATGTAAATCGCGATGATAAGGTGAAAATTCATAGCCGAAGCCCCTTCCCCCGTTGACTCCTTACACGGGCGGGTTCTGGGGTCCGCGGATCCGATGTATTCCGGCTCCCATTTTTAATTTGATACTAGGCATGTAAAACAGGGTGGACATCGTGTCCGCCGAAAAAGTGTGTGTGTGTGTATATATGTGTATATATATACATTCATGTATATATATATATATATAACTGACGAAAGACCCAACCATACGTAGTTGTGAATACCGCAATTGTGGATATATTCCTCGGTGGCGCTCCCTATGGGGCCACGAACCGCATGAAGGGCGTGCTGAAATGTGTGGCGGGGGCACACAACGCGAAGGAAACTTATATTTCTGATTACGAGAGACTGAACGCGGATGAGTCTGAGCGCGAGTGCGTCTGTTTGTGAATGGGATTGCGTGCGAGCGAGTCTATGTTCATGAATGGGAACACGAAACTTGTGAGGGGTGTGCCGAAAAGAGGGGTGGAACCGCATGCGAGCGCAGACGCTGGGGCCTTCGGTGGAGCTCTCTATGGGGCCACGAAACGAGTGAGGGGTGTGCCGAAATGGGGGGTGGAACCGCATGCGAGCGCAGCCACTGGGGCCTTCGGTGGAGCTCCCTATGGGGCCACGAAGCGTGTGAGGGGTGTGTGAGAATGGGGGGTGGAACCGCATGCGAGCGCAGCCACTGGGGCGTTCGGTGGAGCTCCCTATGGAGCCACGAAACGAGTGAGGGGTGTGCCCGAATGAGGGGTGGAACACATGCGAGCGCAGCCACTGGGGCCTTCGGTGGAGCTCCCTCTGGGGCCACGAAGCGTGTGAGGGGTGTGCCAGAATTGGGGGTGGAACCGCATGCGAGCGCAGCCACTGGAGCGTTCGGTGGAGCTCCCTATGGAGCCACGAAACGTGTGAGGGGTGTGCCGGAATGGGGGGTGGAACCGCATGCGAGCGCAGCCACTGGGGCGTTCGGTGGAGCTCCCTGTGGGGCCACGAAACGTGTGAGGGGTGCGCCGAAAAGAGGGGTGGAACCGCATGCGAGCGCAGACGCTGGGGCCTTCGGTGGAGCTCTCTATGGGGCCACGAAACGAGTGAGGGGTGTGCCGAAATGGGGGGGTGGAACCGCATGCGAGCGCAGCCACTGGAGCGTTCGGTAGAGCTCCCTGTGGGGCCAGGAAACGTGTGAGGGGTGTGCGAGAATGGGGGGTGGAACCGCATGCGAGCGCAGCCACTGGGGCGTTCGGTGGAGCTCCCCATGGAGCCACGAAACGTATGAGGGGTGTGCCGAAATGTGGGGTGGAACCGCATGCGAGCGCAGCCACTGGGGCCTTCGGTGGAGCTCCCTATGGGGCCACGAAACGTGTGAGGGGTGTGCCGAGAAGGGGGGTGGAACCGCATGCGAGCGCAGCCAACTCCTCTCGGGGAGCTCTCTATGGGGCACGAAACGTGTGAGGGTGTGCGAAAGGGGGTGGGGTGGGGGAACGCAGCGAGCGCAGCACTGGGGCGTTCGGTTGGAGCCCCCTATGGGGCCACGAAACGAGTGAGGGGTGTGCGAGAATAGGTGGTGGAACCGCATGCGAGCGCAGCCACTGGGGCGTTCGGTGGAGCTCCCTATGGGGCCACGAAACGTATGAGGGGTGTGCGAGAATAGGGGGTGGAACCGCATGCGAGCGCAGCCACTGGGGCGTTCGGTGGAGCTCCCTATGGGGCCACGAAACGTATGAGGGGTGTGCCGAAATGGGGGGGTGGGACCGCATGCGAGCGCAGCCACTGGGGCCTTCGGTGGAGCTCCCTGTGGGCCACGAAACGTCTTGTGAGGGGTGTGGCCGAAAAAGGGGCGGAACGCATGCGAGCGCAGCCACTGGGGCCTTCGGTGGAGCTACCCTTTGGGGCCACGAAACGTGTGAGGGGAGTTCCTGTGCCGGATATGGCTGAGGGGACGCATGCGGATGATGATGGGGGGGGAGGGAAATGATGATGATGATGATGATGATGATGATGATGATGATGATGATGATGATGATGATGATGATGATGATGATGATGATGATGATGACGACGACGATGATGATGCTGATGCTGATGCTGATGCTGATGCTGATGCTGATGATGATGATGATGCTGATGATGGTGATGATGATGATGATGATGATGATGATGATGATGATGATGATGATGATGATGATGGTAATGGTGATGGTGATGATGCGGAGGATGATGATGAGTATGATGATGTTGATTGTGATGATGCTGATGATGATGATGAGGAAGATGACAATAATGATGACGGTGGCGATAACGGCGATGATGATGGCGATGATGGGGATGATGACGATAATGACGATGATGACGACGACGATGATGACAATGACGATGACGACGATGATGGTGATGATGATAACGATGATGATGACGGGAGGAGGGGGGAGGGGGGAGGAGGAGGAGAGGAGAGGAGGACGCGGGGCACCGTCTCTTCAAAACGACGACCCAACACCACAGGATGGTTGGGGGGGAAAACAACCAAAAAAAACTGGCGAAGGACCCGACCATATGCGATTGTGAATACCGCAAGTGTGAATATCTTCTTCGGTGGCGCTCCCTATGGGGCCACGAAACGTGTAAGGGGTGTGCCGAAATGGGTGTGTTGGACGCATGCGGGCACACCCACTGAAACCTTTGGTGGAGCTCCCTATGGGCCCACGAAACGTGTGAGGGGTGTGCGAGAATAGGCGTGCGGGACGCATGCGGGCACACCCGCTGGGACCTTCGGTGGAGCCCCCTACGGGGCCACGAATGGGCCCACGAAGCGTGCGAGGGGTGTGCCGAAATGGGTGTGCGGGACGCATGCGGGCACACCCGGTGGGACCTTCGGCGGAGCTCCTATGGGGCAACGAAACGTACGAGGGGTATGCCGAAATGGGCGTGCGGGACGCATGCAGGCACACCCACTGGGGCCTTCGGTGGAGCTCTCTATGGGACCACAAAACGTGTGAGGGGTCACGAGACGCGTGAGGGGTGCGCCGAAATGGGTGTGCGGGACGCATGCGGGCACACCCACTGGGGCCTTCGGCGGGACTCCCTATGGGGCCACGAAACGTGTGAAAGGTATGCCGAAATGGGTGTGCGGGACGCATGCGGGCGGCAGCACTGGGACCTTCGGTGGAGCCCCCTACGGGGCCACGAAACGTGCGAGGGGTGTGCCGAAATGAGTGTGCGGGACGCATGCAGGCACACCCACTGGGGCCTTCGGTGGAGCTCCCTATGGGACCACGAAACGTGTGAGGGGTCACGAAACGCGTGAGGGGTGTGCCGAAATGGGTGTGCGGGACGCATGCGGGCACACTCACGGGGGCCTTCGGTGGAGCTCCCTGTGGGGCCACGAAACGTGTGAAGGGTGTGCCGAAATGGGTGTGCGGGACGCATGCCGGGCACACGCACGGGGGCTTCGGTGGAGCTCCCTGTGGGGCCACGAAGCGTGTGAGGGGTGTGCCGAAATGGGTGTGCGGGACGCATTCGGGCGGCAGCACTGGGGCTTTCGGTGGAGCTCCCTATGGGGCCACGAAACGTGTGAGGGGTGTGCCGAATTGGGTGTGCGTGACGCATGCGGGCGGCAGCGCTGGGGCCTTCGGTGGAGCTCCCTATGGGGTCACGAAACGTGTGAGGGGTGTGCCGAATTGGGTGTGCGTGACGCATGCGGCGGCAACACTGGGGCCTCCGGCGGAGCTCCCTATGGAGCCACGAAACGTGTGAGGGGTGTGCCGACTTGGGTGTGCGTGACGCATGCGGGCGGCGGCACTGGGGCCTTCGGCGGAGCTCCCTATGGCGCCACGAAACGTGTGAGGGGTGTGCCGAATTGGGTGTGCGTGACGCATGCGGGCGGCAGCACTGGGGCCTTCGGCGGAGCTCCCTATGGGGCCACGAAGCGTGTGAGGGGTGTGCCGAATTGGGCGTGCGTGACGCATGTGGGCGGCAGCACTGGGGCCTTCGGTGGGGCTCCCTATGGGGCCACGAAACGTGTGAGGGGTGTGCCGAATTGGGTGTGCGGGACGCATGCGGGCGGCAGCACTGGGGCCTTCGGTGGGGCTCCCTTTGGGGCCACGAAACGTGTGGGCTGCCGTCGCGTACTGGGTGTAGGTGACGCATGGCGGGCGGCAGAACTGGGCTTCGGCGGAGCTCACTTAATGGGGCAAACGGAAAACGTGTGAGGGGTACTGTGCCGAATTGGGTGTGCGGGACGCATGCGGGCGGCAGCACTGGGGCCTTCGGTGGGGCTCCCTATGGGGCCACGGAACGTGTGAGGGGTGTGCCGAATTGGCTGTGCGGGACGCATGCGGGCGGCAGCACTGGGGCCTTCGGTGGGGCTCCCTATGGGGCCACGAAACGTGTGAGGGGTGTGCCGAATTGGGTGTGGGTGAAGCATGCGGGCGGCAGCACTGGTGCCTTCGGCGGGGCTCCCTATGGGGCCACGGAGTGCGGGCGGCGGCAGTACGGGGGCCTTCGGGGGAGCCTTCCTATGGGGCCACGGGGGCCACGAAAAAAGGTGGGCCGTGAGGGGTGTGCCGAATTGGCTGTGGGTGACGCATGCGGGCGGCAGCACTGGGGCCTTCGGCGGAGCTCCTATGGGGCCACGAAACGTGTGAGGGGTGTGCCGAATTGGGTGTAGGTGACGCATGCGGGCGGCAGCACTGGGGCCTTCGGCGGAGCTCCTATGGGGCAACGAAACGTGTGAGGGGTGTGCCGAATTGGCTGTGGGTGACGCATGCGGGCGGCAGTACTGGGGCCTTCGGCGGAGCTCCTATGGGGCCACGAAACGTGTGAGGGGTGTGCCGAATTGGGTGTAGGTGGCGCATGCGGGCGGCAGCACTGGGGCCTTCGGCGGAGCTCCTATGGGGCAACGAAACGTGTGAGGGGTGTGCCGAAATGGGTGTGGGTGACGCATGCGGGCGGCAGCACTGGGGCCTTCGGCGGAGCTCCCTATGGGGCCACGAAACGTGTGGAGGGTGTGCCGAAATTGAGGAGGGAGGAGGGAGGAAGGGGAGGAGGGAGGAGGGGGAGGAGGAGTGAGGGACGCGGGGCGCTGTCTCTTCAAAACGAGGACCCAACACCACAGGAGGGTTGGGGGAAAAAATATCCTGGCGAAGGACCCAACCATATGCAATTGTGAGTACCGCAGTTGTGAATATTTTCTTCGGTGGAGCCCCCTACGGGGCCACGAAACGTACGAGGGGTGTGCCGAAATGACTGTACGGGACGCGGGCGGGCACACCCACTGGGGCCTTCGGTTGAGCTCCCTATGGGACCACAAAACGTGTGAGGGGTCACGAAACGCGTGAGGGGTGTGCCGAAATGAGTGTGCGGGACGCATGCGGGCACACCCACTGGGGCCTTCGGCGGAGCTCCCTTTGGGGCCACGAAACGTGTGAAGGGTATGCCGAAATGGGTGTGCGGGACGCATGCGGGCGGCAGCACTGGGACCTTCGGTGGAGCCCCTCTACTGGGCCACGAAACGTGCGAGGGGTGTGCCAAAATGGGTGTGCGGGACACTTGCGGGCACACCCATTGGGGCCTTCGGTGGAGCTCCCTATGGGGCCACGAAACGTGTGAGGGGTCACGAAACGCGTGAAGGGTGTGCCGAAATGGATGTGCGGGACGCATGCGGGCACACCCACTGAGGCCTTCGGTGGAGCTCCCTGTGGGGCCACGAAACGTGTGAAGGGTATGCCGAAATGGGTGTGCGGGACGCACTCCCTATGGGGCCACGAAACGCGTAAGGAGTGTGCCGAAATGGGTGTGCGGGACGCATGCGGGCGGCAGCACTCTGCGGCCTTCGGTGGAGCTCCCTATGGGGCCACGAAACGTGTGAGGGGTGTGCCGAATTGGGTGTGGGTGGCGCATGCGGGCGGCAGCACTGGGGTCTCCGGCGGAGCTCCCTTTGGGGCCACGAAACGTGTGAGGGGTGTGCCGAATTGGGTGGGTGACGCATGTGGGCGGCAGCACTGGGGCCTTTGGCGGAGCTCCCTATGAGACCACGAAACTTGTGAGGGGTGTGCCCACTTGGGTGTGCGTGACGCATGCGGGCGGCAGCACTGGGGCCTTCGGTTGAGTTCCTTATGGGGCCAAGAAACGCGTAAGGGGTGTGCCGAGTTGTGTGTGGGTGACGCATGCGGGCGGCAGCACTGGGGCCTTCGGCGGAGCTCCCTATGGGGCCACGAAACGTGTGAGGGGTGTGCCGAATTGGGTGTGGGTGACGCATGCGGGCGGCAGCACTGGGGCCTTCGGCGGAGCTCCTTATGGGGCCACGAAACGTGTGAGGGTGTGCCGACTTGGGTGTGGGTGACGCATGCGGGCGGCAGCACTGGGGCCTTCGGCGGAGCTCCCTATGGGGCCACGAAACGTGTGAGGGGTGTGCCGAATTGTGTGTGTGCGGGTGACGCATGCGGGCGGCAGCACTGGGGTCTTCGGCGGAGCTCCTATGGCGCCACGAAACGTGTGAGGGGTGTGCCGAATTGGCTGTGCGGGACGCAAGCGGGCGGCAGCACTGGGGCCTTCGGCGGAGCTCCCTATGGGGCCACGAAACGTGTGGGGGGTGTGCCGAATTGGGTGTGCGTGACACATACGGGCGGCAGCACTGCAGCACTGGGGCCTTCGGCGGAGCTCCTATGGGGCCACGAAACGTGTGTGGGGTGTGCCGAAATGGGTGTGGGTGACGCATGCGGGCGGCAGCACTGGGGCCTTCGGCGGAGCTCCTATGGGGCCACGAAACGTGTGAGGGGTGTGCCGAATTGGGTGTGGGTGACGCATGCGGGCGGCAGCACTGGGGCCTTCGGTCCTATGGGGCCACGAAACGTGTGGGGGGTGTGCCGAATTGGGTGTGCGCATGCGGGCGGCAGCACTGGGGCCTTCGGCGGAGCTCCTATGGGGCCACGAAACGTGTGAGGGGTGTGCCGAATTGGGTGTGGGTGACGCATGCGGGCGGCAGCACTGGGGCCTTCGGCGGAGCTCCTATGGGGCCACGAAACGTGTGAGGGGTGTGCCGAATTGGGTGTGGGTGACGCATGCGGGCGGCAGCACTGGGGCCTTCGGCGGAGCTCCTATGGGGCCACGAAACGTGTGAGGGGTGTGCCGAATTGGGTGTGCGTGACGCATGCGGGCGGCAGCACTGGGGCCTTCGGCGGAGCTCCCTATGGGGCCACGAAACGTGTGAGGGGTGTGCCGAATTGGGTGTGCGTGACGCATGCGGGCGGCAGCACTGGGGCCTTCGGCGGAGCTCCCTATGGGGCCACGAAACGTGTGAGGGGTGTGCCGAATTGGGTGTGGGTGACGCATGCGGGCGGCAGCACTGGGGCCTTCGGCGGAGCTCCTATGGGGCCACGAAACGTGTGAGGGGTGTGCCGAATTGGGTGTGGTGACGCATGCGGGCGGCAGCACTGGGGCCTTCGGCGGAGCTCCTAAACGTGGAGGGGTGTGCCGAATATACGGCAGCACTGTAGCTGGGTACGGCGCTGTACTGGGTGGGTGAAACGCAGGGAAGAGGGGGAGGAGGGAGGAGGAGGGGGAGGAGGAGGAGGAGAGGAGAGGAGGAGAGGAGAGGAGGACGCGGGGACCGTCTCTTCAAAACGAGGACCCACCACCACAGGATGGTTGGGGAAAAACGGATCCAGCAAATCCGAAAACGGATCTACGCGGAGCGAACGGTGATCGAATCCATCGAAGCAGACGTCAAAGCCACAATTGGATCCGCGCGAACTTCACGGGATCCGACGGCGGTTAGCTCACGCGCGTCTGCTCAAGACTTCAAGCCGTCGTTCCGGACCCAACAAGAAAAACTGTCGTCGTGGGATGGGCGTTTTGGTCTTCGGACTTGCTGGTTACCACATAGCCGACACACCAGATCTCACAGGCAGTCTGTTGGGCCAGGAGACGCAGGGGTTTTGGCCTTCGGACTTTTTGATTACCACATAGCCGACACCACATCTCAGAAGCAGTCTGCTCGGTCAAGAGACGCAGGGCCGAAACGCTTCTGGCCTTCGGAGTTGTTGATTACCACATAGCCGACGCACTACATCTGACTGGCAGTCTGTTGGGTCGGGAGACGCATGGGCGTTTTGGCCTTCGGACTTGTTGGTTACCACATAGCCGACACACCACATCTCACAGGCAGTCTGTTGGGCAAGGAGACGCAGGGCCGAAACGCATGGGCGTTTTGGCCTTCGGACTTGTAGGTCATCACATAGCCGACGCACTACATCTGACAGGCAGTCTGTTGGGTCAGGAGACGCAGGGCCGAAACGCATGAGCGTTCTGGTCTTCGGAATTGCTGATTGCCACATAGCCAAAGCACCACATTTCACAGGCAGTTCGTTGAGTCAGGGGACGCAGGGGATTTGGCCTTCGGACGTCTTGGTTACCGCATAGCCGACACACCACATCTCACAGGCAGTCTGTTGGGTCAAGAGACGCAAGGCCGAAACGCATGGGCGTTTTGGCCTTCGGACTTGTTGGTACCACATAGCCGACGCACTACATCTCAGAGGAAGTCTCTTGGGTCAGGAGACGCGTGGGCATTTTGGCCTTCGGACTTGTTGGTTACCACATAGCCGACGCACTACATCTGACAGGCAGTCTCTTGGGTCAGGAGACGCAGGGCCGACAAACATGGGTGTTTTGGCCGTCGGACTTGTTAGTTGCCACATAGCCGGCACACCACACCTCACAGGCAGTCTGTTGGGTCAGGAGACGCAAGGCCGAAACGCATGGGCGTGTTGGCCTTCGGACGCGTTGGTTACCACATAACCGACAGACCACATCTCACAGGCAGTCTCTTGGGTCAGGAGACGCAGGGCCGAAACGCACTCTTACGTAGGAAGAATATGTGTCCTCTTGAGGTGCAAATGGCGATGATGACATGGAAATTAATAACCGAGGCCCCTTCCCACATAGAGTCTTTACACGGGCGGGATCCGGGGTCCATGGAGCCGATTTCTCCCAGTTCCATTTTAGATATAATACTATACTTTTAAACCGGTTCAAAAATCGGATCCGCCGTAAAACATCAGACCGAACACGGATCCAGCAAATCCGAAATCGGATCCGCGCGGACGGTAATCGGATCCACCGAAGCAGACGCCAAAGCCACGATTGGATCCGCGCGAACTTCACGGGATCCGACGGCGGTTATCTCATGCGCGTCTGCTCAAGACTTCAACCCGTCGTTCTGGGCCCAAGAGGCAAAAACTTTCGTCCTGAGGATGTATGCGACGAAAAATGCACGAGATGAGTGCTGCACTGGATCGCGCGAGCGTACGGTCGTGCCTCCTTGCGCCCACTTGGGGTCCCCTCCGGAGTGCGACATGTGTGAGGGTGTCGAAATGTCGAAACTGATTTCGGGTACACAAACGGCCGCTTCACCCGGCGCCTGAATCAGTCGGGCCACCCATGTGGGGCGCGCGATGCGCGATGCGATGCCACATTCAACGTGACGGGCGTCCACATTGGCCCATTGGTTGGGGATCCACATGGGGCACCACATGAGTGAGGTTTGCACCAACGGGCGCCAGATGCGCATACCGCGGGATAGCGCTGTGTCCACCCTGGCCTTGGTTCCTGACAACCCAGGGATCGTTCAACCTTGAACGATCTGCCGTTTTTCCGAAACATCAAATCGCTCAACATCGACCGATTCTAGGTCTTCGGCGGCGTCCTACATTGGACGCCAGCGGCGGGATCGCCGCCGGTCGACACGACGTGAACCTTCCGTACTGTTTGCCCTTCTGGCGCCGCAGGTGGGGGGCCCCCCGGTGAGGTGCGCCACGCACGAAGAGTGTGCCACAACATACTCTGCGGGCAGCAGCAGCAGCAGCAGCAGCAGCAACAGCCGCAGCAGCCGTTACAACGGTTCTGATGCAAGTATCGCATGCGGCAACACCAGCACGAAGGATGAGGCGGGGCAAAAACGGAAGGGTGCAGGGCCAGCGGCGCCGCTTAAGAGAGAGCACGGGCCAGATACCGAAGGCGGCTTGGGAGCAACATTAGCCAGAGCTGATACGATCGGGTGCAGGCGCGATGCATACCATTGCTCGCACCACGCAACACAGTGCCCACATGGCCTGGCTGTCCCAACAACTGAACGCATCTCCGCCGTAGAACACTTGCGTTGAAGACTGCATCTCCTCTGATAAGGAGGGGGAGGAGGAGGAGGAAGGGAAATCACAGGGTGCGCTGCTGCGGACGGGGGTCGCAGGCGCTCTCCTGGATGTCTTCCAGCGAGAACTCTCCGACGCTGAACCTCGGCTGCCAGGTCAACAGCTGCTGACAGCCCCACCCCTGGCGCCCTCCACCATCGCCCCCCTACATTTTGGACGCCCGAAATGGGTACGGAAAGAATGGGCACAATGCCCAACAACAAATGTTGTCCCAAACCAACAGCGGCCGCTGTTGAGCAGGCGGCCTTCTGTCTCGAATGGACACAAGCCGCGGCGGCGTGGACAGCGAGTCCTGTTCAGAATAAACAAGATCCGCTGTTGGGCGTTGTACCCATTATTTCCGTGCCCATTTCGTTCGTGCAGATACATGTGATCTTGGGTCGAGGGCTCACAGCCGCGGGGCGCGCACCGCTCCTGGGCCCAGGAGGGGCCTGGCCAGGCGCAGCGGATACGTATAGATCTCGCAGTCCTCCTCCTCCTCCCCCCCCCTCCCCCTCCTCCCCCTCCTCCTCCTCCTCCTCCTCCTCCTCCTCCTCCTCCTCCTCCCCCTCCTCCTCGTCCCAGCCGTTTTGGCCCCGACCGCTCGCCGTGCTCAGGTGCACTGCGAGCTTTTGTGGCCACCGACAATCTCCAAGCGATTTCGGTTGGGATCAAAAGTCCCCGAGTTCGGGGATCCAGATCACTAATAGTCGGTTTGCCCGATGGGTAAAAGCAAGAAGTGGCGACAGGCTCGGAAAATGCAGGAAGTGCAGGATGGTGAACCCTGGCCACCCCTCCCTCGTCCACCTGGGCCCCAGAATCTGCAGCAAACGCCTCCAACGAGCTCCAGTATCGGCTGGGCACCGTGGCACCCTGCGGCTCAGCAGCCGTGGTTTGCGCCGCCGCCTCCGCCATGGCCAGGGACCCAGAGGAGGCCTCGTGAGGGGGCACAGCAGGCGCAGGACACGAAGGTCAAGAGCTCGGCGTGCTCGCGTTGGGCTTGGACGAGTAAGTTACCGATGTATCGGAATACATGCCTGTGTGGAGCGCCCTTCGGCAACCTACCTCCTCCCGAGGCGGGTGATGGCGAAGGGGCGGGCCCTAAGGCCGCGAAGGGTAAGGGCAAGGGCAAGCAGTCGCAGCAGCAGGCCGCCCTCGAGGAGCAGCTGGAGGCCGTCATCAAGGGAGGCGGTTCCGAGCAGGCGAAGGCGGCCCAGGCGCTGCTGGATGCTACTCGGGCGGCAGGAAAGAAGGCGGAGTCGGCGCAGCCCATCACTCAGCAGGTGACAGCGGCGGCGTCGAAGGTTCAGAAGGCCCAGACGGCTTTCGACAAGGCGAAGTCTCAGCCGCTCAAGCTGACGATGGAGCTGGAGAAGTGCAAGAGCACCATGCAGGATGCAGCAGCCACCTTGGCCCGAGCCGAGGCTGAGAGGGCCACGTTGTTCCGCTCAATGGTGCCCACGGTTGCGGCTCAGACTCCTGCACAGGCGGGGGCTCCTCCCAACACCATCGATTTGTCGGCGCTGATGTCGGCGCAGGCGGTGGACGAGTCTTTGTTCACTTTGTCGTTGGGCGAGGAGTTCAGCAATGCGGATGGGCTTATTCCCCCATCGGACGTCGCGGAGCTGGACAAGCGTAAGAAGGCGGTGATGGAGGCGTTGATGCATACGTTGCGTGCTACCTTCGGCGAGGCCCATGACAAGCTGAAGGAGCACAGGGAGAAGCTCGCGGAGATGCGGGAGAAGATCACCAAGAGGCGCAGGGAGAGTTCCCCTGGGCCTCCGCCCGCGGCTGGGGCTGGCGCCGCCGCTGGGGCAGCCGCGGCTCCTGCAGGCGACGCCGCTGCGCAGGCTGCGGGCCAAGGGCCTGCCGCGCCTGCAGCGGCTGCGGCACCAGGGCCCGCCCCTGGTGGGGAAGGGCCTGCAGCGGCGACCGCTCCTGGGGCACCTGGTGCGGTGGAGGCTGCCCGTCTGGCGGCTATTGAGTCAAAGTTGAAGGAGGAGGCGGAGGCGACGCTGGCCACAGCGAGGTCGACGGCGGCGTCGGCAGGCCAGTCTGGCCTTTAGCCACTCTGATCCCCTCGGTCGTGGCGGGCCCAGTGATCGAGGGGCGAGCCCGCATTTACCACGTGCAAGATCGGCCCCTTCCTGTTCGTCGACGAGGCGAACTTTGCATATGCGAAATTTGGGTGGATGGGGCCCTGCCGCACGGACGGTCTGTCGTGATCGTGAAGCGGATATCCTTGTCTTCCCTGAGACCCACGCTCCTGTTTCGGGATCCCACGACTTGCTGCATGATTGGAGGAAGGCGGGCTACATAGGCATGCTGTCTGCGGCATATGAGTCGAACGGTAAGTCCAAGGCAGGGGCATCACCATGGGCACCCTTAAGAAGTACAAGGTTCAGTCCATGCGCCACCTAGCCTCATCGCCCTCGGAACAAGTTGGGTTGCGAGACTTGGATCGAGGTCCGAAGGATCAGCCTGGCATTGATTTTCGGGATATGGTGGCCATGCAGCTGAGGGCCCAAGGCCAGTCGTTGTTGATTGTTGGAGGTTACATGACTTCGTCGGTGGGCCCGAAGGCGAATGCTTCCAAGTTGGCCAACGTTGGTACTCTGGTTTCCACGGTCCAAGGGCCATGGCTGGCCATTGGTGATTGGAATATGACGCCGAAGGAGCTGGCTAGCACTGGTTGGCTGGCCATGGTCAACGGTGCGATCATCACCCCCACCAACGCGGAGTATACCTGCACGCTGGGCCCAGGTCGAATGTTGGACTACATGGTTGTATATCAGCATGCGTTGCCTTGGGTCGAGTCGTTGCTGGCTGACTTTCAGGCGGTGGAGGAGGCGGGAAAGGCCCACTACGGTCTCAAGCTTCAGCTCAACTTTGACGCCAGTCGGGCCCGAGCTTGGATTATGCGGTTGTCTCGTGCTTTCCCTCATCCTGGTCGCCCGAAGCCTGTGACCGACCCTGACGGCAAGCGTTCGCAGAAGAAGGCGGAGGCCCAGGCCCTTCGGGATGCTCGCCCAAAGCCAGCGCTGACGCCGTCTCCGCCGACGTGGGGACCGAGGCGTAAGCTGAGTATCAAGAGCCCTCCGCCCTTGCAGTATACCCTGTTTGGAGAGGATGAAGACGAGTTGATCACGGACGAGGAAGATACGGATGTCCCTGAAGATAACGATGATGCGCAGGTGGCCGTCTCGGATTCTGAATTGGACACGTACGCTTCCATCCAGGCTGAGTGGTCGGCTGAGGCGAAGGATTTGCTGTGGCAGCAGGTGGCACCCAGGCCTTCGCAGTCAGTTGTTCATGTTCCTGGTTTTGTTCAGCAGTCTCTCGCCTTTCAAGCTGCTGATGAAGACGCTCAGTTTCTTGTTACTGAATTCGCAACCTGGGTGTCCACCATGGAGTTGTATTACCTCGAGTTGTATAAGGTGGACCCCATGGCGAGAAGGCAGTATTGTGGACGATCTCAGCTTCGGGGGCCTGAGCTTGGTTGTTATGAAGGTAGCAAACCTTATCCAACAGTTGCTGGCCCCAGCGCCAGATGGTGGGGAACGGTAGCTAACTTGCTTGACGAGCTTGTCGGTCAGAAGGGAGACAAGCGAGACCTTCCTCGTGCTCGTCACCTGCGAGACCAGTTGCGACATCTTGCAGGGTCGACACCCTCCTCCCAGATGGTCCCTCTTCCTGCTCGCCGACGGGATCGGTGGTTGAGGAGCTTGCGCACGCTGGACGGAGCCTCGCATGATTCTTCATCGAAGTTCGCCGAAGGGGCGCGGGCGGCCTCGGACCAGGCCCAGCGTGCTGTTGCGAGGCAGCGGCACCAATCCTTCCGCGACTGGGTGCACCAGCAGGCCGTTCTGGGTTGTGGAGCTCTCCATCGTTTTGTACGTGATCCCACGGCTGAGGTTTCGGAAGTGAGGCTTGACGGAGCTACGTCTTGCGACGCCGCTTCGGTGATGGAGGCGAAGGCAGCGGTCTGGACCCAGATCTGGACCCCGTCGGGACACGACGATGGTCTCGCTCTTAGTGTGCTGGACAAAGCTCGTCAGCTGGCGTTGCACGACGTGCTGGAGCCGCTCACCCTGGATCAGCTGGAGGAGGCGCTCCGTGGCATCTCGCCGCGGAAGGCCAGTGGCATCGAGTCGGTCGGCCAGAGGGACGTGCGGTGGCTGCCTGAGTCTGGCCGCCGCGCGTTGCTTGCCATCTTCCAGCAGGTCGAAGCTAGGGTCGCGTGGCCTTGGCAATGGCAGACTGCCATCATCGTCTTGCTTCGCAAACCTGATGTGCGTAAGGATCGCGCCATAGGATTGCTCACCTGGTTGGGTCGTTTGTGGAGCCGCATGCGGTCTCGGCCTGCGGAGAGTTGGGCTTATGCTCGCTCGGGCCCTTTGGACGCCGCGGTTCGAGGCAACAGCGCTCTACGAGAGGCCTTGCTCAGGTGTTATGCTGATGAGGCAGCTCTTGCGTCTGCGCTGCCAGAGCATTGCTCAGCGTCGATCCCGCGGGATGTCGAAGCTTTTTATGATACCATTCGGCGGGAAAAGGTTGTCGATCGCGCGATCGACTTGGATTTTCCCCCTCACCCCTTGGCCCTGGAAACTATCCTCCATATGGGGCCCAGGCTTTTGAGGGGCGAGTGGGTTTATGCCCCTCCCATTCTCCCGCACGGGGGCCTCGTGGCTGGCGCTCGCAGGGCCCCCGATTTCTCGAAGTGCCAGATGTTCGAAATTTGTGAGCGTGCGTGTGCCAGTAGTTCTCTCGTGCCCATGCGCACCTGGATAGATGATGTTACTCAGCGTGCCGAGGGATTGAAGCGGGATGTAACTCGGGAGCTCATTTCATCAGGAGCTGTTTTTGTCTCAGGCTGTGAATCCGAGCAGCTTAAGATCGCTAGCAAGTCGACCATCGTGGCGTCAGAGCTGTCGGTGGCGAGAGCGATCCAAGATGGTCTTGGTCTAAAAGGCACCCAGGTCGAAGTGGCCTCGGTTGCGGCGGACCTTGGCATTGAGAGAGGCAGTGGCGTTGCAGTTGCCAAGCCTCGTCATTCTAAGCGTTTGTGTCAGGCCACTCGTCGAGCCTGCCGAATTAATAAGCTAGCTGCAGTGGCCCCACGTAAGATCGGGGCGCGGTTGATCCTCACTGGGGCTTTGCCGCAGGCGTCGCACGCCTGGAAGGTCTTTGGGGTCGCGCCCTCGGTCCTGCAGAAATGGAGGAGGGCACTCGCTAGCACTTTGGCTCGCGGCACAGCAGGGCGATGTCTCACGACCCTGCTGGCGCTCGAGGTTCGGAAAAAAAAGGACCCAGCCTTTACCACTGTGTTTCAGCTGTTGGAGTCCTGGTTTCAGATTGTTGCTGCGCTGCCAGAAAAAGGATTGGACCGCGTGCGTGCCTGTTGGCAGGCCACGGTGGATCGCATCGACTCCTTGGGCCCCCAGCGCAGGTGGCATAATATTAAAGGACCCGTCTCTGATGTGGTTGCCACGATGACGGCCTTGGGATGGAAGCTCGAGGGGCCGTGGTCTTGGGTCGCTCCTGGGGGGGGTGCATTCGCCTTGCCCGATGAGCTTCGCTCCCAGGCTTTTATGACGTCGGACTTTAAGAAAGAAGTGGACCGAAGCATTGAGGCGCGTTTATGGTCCACTGCCGCCAACTTCCGCCATGGAGGGGGTCTCGCATCTGGTGCCGATCTTACGGTCCCGTGGAGGCACCTTGCGTCTCTGCGACAAAAATCGGCGCAGAAGTGGGGCTTGCTTCGGGCGGTCCTCACTGGGGCGGTCTGGACGCGAGCTCGAATGCAGGCGTGCGGGGGGGGAGTGCGAGGTCACTTGCCCTCGGTGTGGGCTTGAGCCAGAGACTGACATCCATCGTTTCTGGCAATGCCCGTGCAATGCCGAATTCCAGCAAGTTGATAACGCTTTCTCTCGAAAGGCGGCTGCTGCTGCAGTTGATCTTCCATGTTTCTGGCTTCGCGGCCTCGTACCCCGCGAATGGACGTCGGTCCCTCCTCCTCCCGACGACCCGATCCTCCTCGCCGCTGGCGTGTTTCCTGGGCCTGGTGAAGGAACTCGCATCTGGGGCGCTGGGGATGCGAGCGGTGGGGAGTTCACGAAGGATAAGCGTCTTAGGCGGGTGTCTTGGGGCGTCGCGGTTTTTGGCCATGATGTTGTAAATATTCCCCCCCTGGTGTCGGAAGCCGACATTAAGTTTTTAAAAGGGGGGGGGATCTCGGGAAAGCAGTCTGTGAATCGGGGCGAGCTCTGGGCCCTTCTAGTCTTCCTGGGGTCTGCGTGTGATGGAGCCTGCCTAGGATATATTGCGGACTCGGCGTACGTTGCCCGAGGATTCGCTCGTGTCCACGCTGGCCTTCGCAAGCGAATTCAGACCCATTCTGACTTGTGGACCGCGTCCAGAGTGCTCTGGATCGTCTCGGTGATGTGGCTCTCGTGCAGATTCCGAGCCATCTCAGTGTTGAGGATGCCGTCCGTCGGGGTTTGAATCCCGGAGTTATCCTGGCGAATGTTGTGGCCGACTTAGTTGCTGGCCATTTTGCGTCCCAGGTCCAGGTGCCCTATGGAGTGTCGGCACCCGTCCGTTTCGCGGATGGCCTTGCTCGGAAAGTGCAGAACCATCTCGTAGATGTGATGTCTGATGTTTTGGAGCGCGAAGGCCGACGGCCTCCCCGACCCCCCTTGGTTAAGGTTCGGAGGTCGGCTCGGCAGCTCTTGCGCTCGGCCGCGGCTCGGACGTCCCACTCGTGCCCCTTGATTTGTGGGGATTTCTCGCGGTGTCAGAAATGTGGGTGCAGTTCGACCAGCCGTGATTTAACGGCGTTTTTGAATTCGCCGTGCACTCCCATGGTCTGGTCTGGGTCGGTTTTTCGTCCGACGGCTTCGGTCTGCGTCAGAAGTCGTCTTGTGGACCCTTCCCATGTTTTGGCTTTTTGGCCTGAGGCCAATGTTTTGTGGTGCCTCACATGTGGAGCTTATTCGACCCAGCACCTCAGAGACCTTAGTAAGGAGTGTTCGGGCCGTCTCGAGAAGGCGGGCTCTCAGAATCTTCAGAGAATTGCCCAGGGTAAGGTCCCTGACAGCCTGGTTTGGGGGAAGGAGCGGAAGGAGAGGGCTCAGGCGAGGGGGGTGGAAGGAGAGAGAGCGGCGAGCGCGGCCCCGCGCGCGCGGCGCGCGGCCCCGTACGGGGCGGCTGCGGTGGCCGCCGACGTCTCGGCGACCCTCGCCGCCAGGCGCCGCCCAGCCTCTCTCCCCCCCCCTGCCTGCCCTCTTCCGCCTCCCGTCGCCCCCCATCCTGCCCAGGTGGCGTAGGTGGTTGGGTGTGCGCCACCCTGGGCAGGCTTTGGTCTCCGTCACGGATCATTATGATCGCTCGCTATATACCCCTCCTCCTCGTCCTACCTTCCCCAATTGGGATGGGCCCCATGGCTCCACCGGCCCTCCCCGCCCGCAGGTGGGATGGGAGGGGCAACGGCAACGACGACGCCGACGCCGACGACGACAACGACGGCGACAACGACGACGACGACGACGGCGACGACGATGGCGACGAAGATCACGACGACCACGACGACCACGACGGCCACGACGCCGACGGCGACGACGACGACGGCGACGTCAACGACGGCGACGCGAACGACGACTACGACGACGCCGACGCAGACGCCACGGAAGATGCCACGGAAGACGCCGCACCCGAAGCCGACGCCTACGCCGACGACGCCGACGCCGACGCCGCCGCCGCCGCCGCCGAGGACGACGACCCTCCACCACGCCACGCCCACAGGGCCACAACCACAGGGTGGTGGGGTGGGGGGGATCCCATTCGCGAGGCCTTCGCAAGATTCACGGGCGCATCCGTCCATTAGCATGGAGCGGGGGGCCTGAGCCCTGGATCAGATCCCCCTCCGTTCCACGCGCCCTCGTGCCAACCCCCGACGCACATGCCTCACGAGGAATCCTGGCGGCACCCTGGGCCCCTGGGCCCCAGCCCCCCAGCTCGCGCTGGACGGCCCGCAGCTCGGAAGGTCAAGGGCCTCCCCAGCTGTGAGCACGAAGAGGGCCCCCGGGGGCGTCAAATAATGACTCAGGGTGAGAAGCTGGTCCCTTGGAGAGCCCCCAGGTCCAGGGTTGAGTAGGACCTGTCCCTCTACAGGAGGAATCCGCCGACCCTGTCGGCGTGTGCGAGGGGCTTGGCTGTTCGAGTCGTCGTCTCCGTCGGTCGTCGCCTCCGTCGTCCCCTTTCCCTGCAGCTTCCTTCTCAAGCTCGTGAGCGAGAGAAAAATCTAGCAGTGTCGTAATCGAGTCGAAGGGAAGCCCCTTCCCTTTGATCCCTTCCCCAGGGGGGGGGGTCCCGGGGGGGTCCCGGGGGGGGTCCCGGGCCGGGGGGGGTCCCGGGGGGGTGGGGGGGCAGATTCGTTTTTCCTCGGGCGGCCTAGAAACCTCGAAAACACTCCAAATGAGGTCCGAATGCCCAAGATGGCCCCCGAGACGGCCCAAGAGGGCCCCGAGTCGCCCAAAGATCTGCCGCAAACGCCCAAGACAGCCCCAAGACCGTCCAAGAAGCCTCCAAGACGTCCCAGGCCCCCTCCAAGAGACCCCCAGGAAGCCCCAAGAGGCCCCCACGAGGCTTCCAAGCGGCCCCTAAGAGCTTCCCAAGAGGCCCACAAACTACCCCCAAGAGGCCCCCAAGAGCGCTCGTCGTCGTCGTCGTCGTCGTCGTCGTCGTCGTCGTCGTCGTCGTCGTCGTCGTCGTCGTCGTCGTCGTCGTCGTCGTCGTCGTCGTCATTCAGGGTCGGCGGCACCGGCTGTAAGGCCTTCGCAATATTCAAGAATAGTCAAAGAAGAGTCTGGGGACGACATTTTGACTATTCTGAAATATGGTTTGACTGTCTTTTCTTCTTCGTCCAAAACTCCCTCCGCAGGGGGACGTGCCCGACCTCAGTCCAGGACCTGGTCCATTTCGGGAGCCCCCCTCCAACCATGGCAAGGCCAGGGGCTCCCCGCCTGGGGGAGCAGGCCGGGCGGCCGGTGCCCCCCCCCGTTGGCGCCCCCCCCCCCCCCCCCTGTGCGCGGAGGCGCCGCCCAGGGCGGACGAGCGCGTTCCACTGCTCGCAGAGTAGCTGCTCGGAAATCGCCAGGATCCGTCGCGGGGGATCTACGCCAAGTTCGGAGGTTGGGGGGTGAGAGCGAAGTGGAACGGAGAGCCCGGCTACCGGGAAATCGACTTTGGATTCGTGTTCGTGCCGTGCGGGCGAGGCGAAGCTGCGTGGGCGGGGGAGAAGAAATTCTCCTGTGGCTGGGCCGCGGCTGGACCAAAAAAATCTCCGCCTGGCAACCGGTGGCGCGCGGTGTCCAGCCCGGTGTCCCGCTGGTGTCCCGCTGGTGTCCCGCCAGTGTCTCGTCGTGGCTGGGCCGCGGCTGGACCAAAAGGTTCCCTGCCCGGCAACCGGTGGCGCGCGGTGTCCCGCCGGTGTCCCGCTAGTGTCCCGCTGGTGTCCCGCCGGTGTCTCGTCGCTGCCCCGTGTTGTCCCGTGGTGAGATCGACAGTGAGATCGATAGTGAGATCGACAGTGAGATCGATAATGAGACCGATAGTGAGATCGATAGTGAGATCTATAGTGAGAGATCGATAGTGAGATCTAGAGTGATATCGGTCGTGATATCGATAGTGAGATCGATAGTGAGATCGATACTGAGATCGATCGAGTGGGATCGATAGCGAGATCGATAGTGGAATCGATGGTGAGATGAATAGTGAGATCGAAAGCAATATCGATAGTGAGATCGATAGCGAGATCGATTGTGGGATCGATAATGGGATGGATAGTGAGATCGACAGTGAGTTCGATTGTGTCCCGTCGGTGCCCCATCGGTGTCCCGTGGTTTCACGTGCTGAGATCGATAATGATATCGATAATGATATCGATAGTTGGATCGATGAGACCGATCGTGAGAACGATAGTGAGATCGATAGGGTGATCGATACTGAGATCGACTGTTGCCCACTGCTGGCCCCCTCCCCCCCCGACCTCCTTATCACCCGCAGGGTGGTCGTATGGGTGTATCGAAGCAGACGTGTGCTTGTCGGGCGTCTGCGAGCAGGCACTGTGCGAGTGGTGGAACGCCCTCGGCGACAGGGGGAAGGAGGGCGATGGGCTCCAGGCCCGAGGCGCCCCCTGGTGTTCGAACCGTGTTGGGGGCCCCTGGAGGCCCTCTCTGGGCATCGCGGAGGACACCCCGGAGGCCGTCGGGGCCTCCCCGGGAATCCTTGGGACACCTTTGGGCTGTTGCCGGGGCCTGCTGCTGTCTGCAGTCATGGCAGATGAAGCCAATTTGCGGATCTGGTTGGGTGAGGAGGCCGAGTGGCTAAGGAGCTTGCTTTCGCGAGATTGTGTCTGCGATTTTCACGTTCACGCGGACAAAATATGGTGGTGGGTCCGAGGCGCACGACGTCACGGTGGTGCCGCATGGGTCCGAGGCGCATGAGGCACATGAGATCATGGGTCCGACGGCCAACAGGCTTCCTGCTTGCCGCCTCCCTCAGAGCCTCCTGGGCAAATACACAAACATTCATGTGTACGCCCCCACTCTCTCCTCCCCGCTGCCTCCGTTTATGCCCCCGCCTTCCCCCTCCCTCCCATGCCTCCCCCCTCCAGACTCCTCCCGTCATTCCTCCGTCCTCGCGGGACGACGGGGACAAGGCCGAGGAGTTCGCCTGCGGCCCTGGCCACGCGGGCCCGCTGGTGGACCGACCAGCCGCAGAAGGGAGATCGGAGAGGGGAACGGGGTTTTGTTGTTAGCCGAGGGGCTTCGCGCGTGCGCACTCCGAGACTCTTTGCCAGGCAGCAGCAGCAGCAGCTCACGAGACCGAAAAGGAATCTATAGCAACTCCACTGCAACAACTGGACAGAGACTAAAAAGGAAAGTCCGACGCCCAACCAAGGACCCCAGGAGGAGGGGAGGAGAGGGGAACGGGGAGCATGGAGGGAGGCGGACGACCAGCACCCCGCAGGGTCGAGGAAACCACATGGGGGGGAACATCCGAGGCCCACGCTCGTCCAATGAAGCATCCCCCTCCTGCCACTGGGGCAAGCGGCGAGAGCGGCGCCGGGCCGAGCGGAGCGGCGTCGCGGGCGGCCGCGGCCCGCTCTCGCCATAGTTTAGTTTTCATGCGGTCTCGCTCCGTTTTGCGAGGGTCCTGTTTAGTTGTCCTGGGGTCTCGTTTAGTTTTTGGCAGGGTCCTCCTTAGTTGTCCTACGGTCTCGTTCAGTTGTGCTAGGGTCCTGTTCAGTTGTCCTAGGGTCTCGTTTAGTTTTTCGCTGGCGACAGAAGCGGGCGGAGAGAAGGTCCGCAGACGTCGGGAGTCCGTGCCGGAGCGCAGCGGCGACAGCAGGGCCAGCGGGGGCGCACACGGCGGCTGGCACGTGGGCCGCGACGCAACCTTCGAAGGGACTTCAGTTTTGGCCCCCCCACACCTTGTCACTCGGCGGTGGATAGGACTGGTCCTAGAACCTATGACTCCTCCTCCTCCTCCTCCTCCCTCTCCCCCTCCTCCTTCTGCTCCTCCTCCTCCTCAGGAATGACACGAGGAGGCACAGGCATGGCTACTGTGAAATATTACGAGTACGACTATCATTACTATCACGATTACTCTTACGATTACGAGTATAATCACTGTCACTAGTAAGATTCCTTTCGATATGACTGTTAGTGAAACTATTACTACCAATGTCACTACTACGTGTGCTATCAAGATTTCTTTACTAGCACTCTACTATTACTATGCGGTTTGGGCCCCCCTCTGTCGAGGTGCCCACAGTTGACAGTTTCGCCGCAGCAACACGCGGAGCCTCGTGGTTCTTCAGGCCGCCCATGTTCTCCTGCTTGCTGCCCAGGTTGGCGTCGCCCTCGGTCACCGAAGCGGGCTCGACGGCGCCGGCCCTGGCAGGTATGAAGACAAGGAGAACCTCAATAATAGCTCCCCCTGGAACGAGTTCTGCAACATGCCGGATGAGGGATGGCCCCTTCATCTGTTCATCCGCGTTCTTCGCGCCGCCATTGCCCCGCCCAGTGTTGCCGCCAGAGTCGAAGCGAAAGGTGGATAGTAGCAAAAGTGGTTGGACCTTTTTCTGAAAATCCACGATATTGTCAGAGAGCCGCGTCCTGGTCATGATCTGGGTTGGCATTTCCCTGCGAAAGGGTTGGCTTGTTTCGTTCCGCGTCCCGCCGAAGCGACGAGTTGCTCTTGTCCTCTGCGTAGCAGAACTGGTTCCATTAGGTTTGCGTGTCCCCGTAGCTGTGCTGGTGGCCGAAGAAGTTTCCTTGGTACCCATTGTTGTTCTGGTGGCCGCAGAAGCTCCCCTGGTGTCCGTCGCCGCGCTGGTGGTAGCTCCCCTGGTTTTAGCACCCTTGACTGTGGAAGCCGCGGCAACCGCGGTTGTAAAGCCGTGGCTTCCCTGGTTGCAGCGGTATTCGTGAGTGTTGTGCAGGTCCTGGAAGGCGTCAATGACGACGGCAACGTCCTGGGCTGCTGGAAGGTACCCCTTCTGAGCAGCGCGCGCGCTAAGCGGCGCGCAGCGGCCAGTCCAGCGCGATGGTCTCCACGATGTGTGGGAGGTCTCCACGTTCTGCTGGTAGCCGAGCCGGTGCCAAGCCCAAGCCCTGCAGGGCCTGTCTCCTCGTAGCTCCTGGCGTAAACGAAGGGGTTGGCGTCGGCGGGGGCATTGGGGTTTGGGCGGCCCCCGCGGCGCCCCACCGCTAAGACCAGGAAGCCGCAGTGTTCTTCGGGCTTTCCTCGGCAACCATCACTGGGTGCCACGCTTAACCTGTCGCCCGCTGCGGGAGGCCCCCCCCTGCGTCGATGGCCGGGCGAGGGGCCCGCGCCCCTGACTCGGACAACGGCTCTCCTCCTCCTCCTCCTCCTCCTCCTCCTCCTGTTCACTATCCTCCTCCTCCTCCGCCTCCTCTTCATCCTCATTCTCCTCCTTGTCCACCTCCTCCTCCTCCCCATTTTGTTGTTCCACCTTTTCCTCTTCTCCTCCTCCTCATTGTCCGTACGATGTTTCTTCTCATTATGACTATTACTCGTGTGAATAGTATTGTTGTTCGTAGTATGATGCTTCATATTCTTGGTGTTATGAAGATGTGTAGTATCATTATTCTCGAAATATCAATTGTATTCGTACTGCTGGACTCAAAAATATGACAAGTCTAAAAGTGTTGGTACGAGCATGAAGAGTATTAATACTACTACTCTCAAGAGTATGATACTTCTTAAAAGCATGACTGTTACTAGTGTTAGTAATACGAGTATGATGAGGACTCGCAATATGCCATTGTTACTCGTATTCATGTTGGCCGTGCTGGTATTGGTTATTAGAGTCAATTATGTTATTAGTGTTAGCACTGCTGGTAGCATGATTACAAGTTGTATGAGTACGATTAGTGATGGTAGAGTTTTGGATTATCAAGATTAAAAGGATTACTACTACTACGACTACGACTACTACTACTACTACTACTACTACTACTACTACTACTACTACTACTACTACTACTACTACTACTACTACTACTACTACTACTACTACTACTACTACTACTACTACTACTACTACTACTACTACTACTACTACTACTACTACTACTACTACTACTACTACTACTACTACTACTACTACTACTACTACTACGACTACGACTATACTACTACTACTACTACTACTACTACTACTACTACTACTACTACTACTACTACTACTACTACTACTACTACTACTACTACTACTACTACTACTACTACTACTACTACTACTACTACTACTACTACTAACTAAACTACGACTAATACTACTACTACGATACTACTACTACTACTACTACTACTACTACACTACTACTACTACTACTACTACTACTAAACTACTACTATTACTACTACTACTACTACTACTACTACTACTACTACGACTACGACTACGACTACGACTACGATACGACTACGACTACGACCTACGACTACTACTACTAACTACACTAACTACTACTACTACTACTACGACTAACTACACTAAACTGCTGCTACACTAACTACTACTATACGATTACTACTACTACTACTACTACTACTACTACTAACTTCAACTACTACTACTGACTACTACTACTACTAGTCACTATTACTGCTACTGAAACACTACTACTAGAACTCCTACTAGTAACTAACTACTACTACTACTACTCCTACTACTAACTACTACCTACTACTACTACGACTACTACTACTACACTACTACTACTACTACTACTACTACTACGACTACGACTACGACTACTAGTTCTACTACTACTACTACTACTACTACTACTACTACTACTACTACTATTACTACTACTACGACTACTACTACTTTTACAACGACTACTGCGACTATACGCTTAACAATACGATGCGCATCAACATCATCAGTAGTGGTATCCGTGTTATCCGCATTCGTAGTATTAGCCGTAGTCGTACCACAATTACGGCTACTGGCATTGCAATTCCTATCAATATTATCGTCAGTGTAATTAGTCTTATTCTTACGGTTACTACCGCTCATAGCATCCGTGTTCGTTTTCGTCTTCGTCATCGTATTCGTCGATTCTACGTATTTATTATTCATACTATTACTTTTCCTCCTCATTATCATCCTGCTCCTCCTCCTCCACTACCTCTTGTTCCTCCTCCTCCTTGTCCTCCCCTTGTTCTTCCTCATCCACGAACTCCTCCTCCTCCTCCTCCTCCTCCTCCTCCTCCTCATCATCATCAGCATCATCAGCATCATCATCATCATCATCATCATCATCATCATCATCATCATCATCATCATCATCATCATCATCATCATACTCACTTCAGCGCACATTTTATCAGCACATCATCATCATCAGCAGCACCAGCATCAGCACCAGCATCATCAGCATCAGCATCAGCAGCAGTATCAGCATCAGCACATCATCATCATCATCATCATCATCATCATCATCATCATCATCATCATCATCATCATCACTCATCATCACTCATCATCATCATCATCATCATCAGCATCAGCATCATCATCATCATCATCATCATCATCATCATCATCATCATCATCATCATCATCATCATCATCGTCATCATCATCATCATCATCATCATCATCATCATCAGCATCAGCATCATCATAATCATCATCATCATCATCAGCATCATCAGCATCATCATCAGCATCATCATCATCATCATCATCATCCTCTCCTCCTCCTCCTCCCCCTCCACCTCCTCATCCTCCTACTATTCGTCCTGTTCCTCCTCATCCGCCTCCTCGTCCTTCTCCTCCTTCTGCACCTCCTCCCCCCCTCTTCCTCCTCTTCCTCCTCCTCCTCATCTTCGTATTTATCATTCGCCGGCACAGTATAGTTCGCATTATTCGTATTACGAATCATGATATTAGTATTCGCCTACGTATACTTATTGGTATCAGTATTGAGCTCCGTATGAATCCAAGTATCACTATTTGTAACAATAGTATTCGCCTTCATCTTAATACTATTACACTATTAATCCTCAAGCTCATCCTCCTCCTCCCCCTCTTCCTCCTCCTCCGTTTCCTCCTCCTCCTCCTCCCCCTTGTCCTCCTCCTCCTCGTCCGTTCCTTCCTCCTCCTCCTCATCCATTCCTCCCCCTTATACTTAACTTCTCCGTGTCGCACCCGGGGCCAGGCGTGTCACCTGAAACCTCCGCACCATGTATGACTCTGAAGCTTAAAAGTTGACAACAGCTTGGCGGGTTGAGGGCGGGTGGTGTTCAAAATGTGGCTCTCGCCTTAGCGACGCGCACCTTTGTTTTAAACGTTTGCAAAAGTTTCACGGATTGAGGGCGGGTGGTGTTCAAAATGTGGTTCTCGCCTTAGCGCCGCGAACATGACTTTTAAAAACTGCAAGAGCTTCACGGATTGAGGGCGGGTGGTTTTCAAAATGTGGCTCTCGCCTTAGCGCCGCGCACATTCGATTTAAACCTTTGCATGAGCTTCACGCATTGAGGGCGGGTGGCTTTCAAAATGTGGCTCTCGCCTTAGCGCCGCACGCATTCGTTCTAGAAGTGTGCAAGAGTTGCACGGATTGAGAGCGGATGGTTTCAAAATGTGGCTCTCGCATTAGCGCCGCGCACATTCGTTCTAAAAAAATGCCAGGGCTTCACATACGTTTTGCTGATTCGCTGTGCTTGAACGCCAAAAATGTTTGGTACGACTCCAGGTCGTCAGGACGCAGCAGTCAGGTTGAGCCGTGGCGTGGAAATCCCGAGAACATTGTTTTGCCATGCTCCCAGGTCTTCAAACGGTTGTCTTCAGCAAGGCAATTCTCTCAATGAAGGTAAACCGTTGCAGGGGCATATGAAGAGGGAGTTGGAGGGAAGGCGAATTCCAACATCGATGATGACTCGTGGCGTTACAATTGTCCTCCGTCTCCTCCTCCTCCTGTTCCTGCTCCTTTTGTTCCTCATCCACCCCCTCCTCCTCCTCCTCCTCCTCCTCCTCCTCCTCCTCCTCCTCCTCCTCCTCCTCCTCCTCCGCATCATCCTCCTCCTCCTCCTGCTCCTCCTCCTCTTCGTGCTGCTGCTCCTGCTCCTGCTCCTCATCGTCCTCCTCCTCCTCCTCCTCCTCCTCATCCTGTTACTCTTCCTCCTCCGCCTCCGCCTCCGCCTCCTCCTCCTCCTCCACATCCTCTTCCTCCTCCCACTTCCCCCTTCCACTTCCGTCACCTCCTCCCCTCCAGCTCCTCCTCCTCATCCTCCTCCTCTTTCTCCTCTTCCTCCTCCTCCTCCTTATCCTCCCCCTCCTCTTCCTATTCCTCCTCCTCCTCCTCCTCCTCCGCCTCCTCATCCGTCTCCTCCTCCTCTTCCGTCTCCTCCTCCTCCTCCTTCTCGTCCTCCGTCTCCTCATCCCCCTCCTCCTGCACCTCAGTATTCCGCCTCGTCCTTCTCCTCCTCCTGTTCGCAGTCGCCTTATTA
>CAUYUJ010019271.1:84624-92124 GCA_963575745.1 Prorocentrum cordatum
CTCCCTCCCCTGGGCAGGGCAGCGTGGCCGCTCTGGCGTTCCGAGCGCCCGACCACGCGTCGCCGCAGCCGCCGCCGGCCTGGCGTCCCACGCCCCGGCCCCGCCAAACCCATTGGGGGGAGCAGATATGCAGCGACACCGGAAAGATTCAACCAACAATCGACGTTCCTGCATCGATGGGTGGCGGGGGTAGGGTCCGGTGGTTTTGGCTGCGTGCTCGACGCATTCCGAACACGACCCCCGCCGCCCATCGAGTTGCGTGAACCGTTGATCGGCGAAGGTCGGGTTCGGAGTTCGGATTGTAGCACTTGAGCCATGGACGATTCCACAACCTCGCGCACAACCGCAAGGTGGAATGTCTAAGAAACGCTCGACAGCATGAGGGCCCCAAACCGCTCGGACTGGAAAACCGGCGAGAAAAGCGGGTAGCCGACAGGGTACGAGGGAGCAGAAAGGGGCAGTGGGGCGGGGGAACCAGTGGCGCCAAATCGCAGAGGGAGGCTTCACGGGCACACCAACGCACGAGAGACAAACGAAAGGGTAGATGGGCCTGACCGCAAGCACCCTCGGAAAATGCACCGGAGCTCAGCACGTCTCGCAGCTCAACGCGCCTGCGCGCGCTAGCTCCGCACTAGCTCCGCAGCAGCGCCCCATCTGGTCTGCCCCTCCGGCCTGCGGGCCGCAACGTCTGACCCAGACCGCGGGGGAAACAAAGTTGCGACGGTTGCTCCCGGCCGATTCTCGCTGCCAGGGTGGCGGGCGCGCGCAAGGCCAACATGCAATGCAAACAGGAGGAGGAGGCGGCGGAGGAGGAGGAGGAAGGGGAGGAGGAGGAGGAGGAGGAGGAGAGGAGGAGGAGGAGGAGGAGGAGGAGGAGGAGGAGGAGAGGAGGAGGAGGAGGAGGAGGAGGGGGAGGGGGGGGAGGAGGAGGAGGAGGAGGAGGAGGAGGAGGAGGAGGAGGAGGAGGAGGAGGAGGACGAGGAGGAACGAAGAGCGGCCCCCAACGGCAGGCAGGACGCAGGGAGGGGGCGCGAGAAAAGCGAGGGGGGCAGCACCAACAGCGAGCAGCAGACAAGCAGGCGAACGGTGGGGAGCGGAAGCGGGGGCGGTCGCCCGGGGCGGACGCGGGGGGCGGTGGTCGGGGCGAGCGCGGGCGCGGCGGGCGCGGGCGCGTCGGGCACAGCGCGGCTGGCGCCGGCGCCAGCGGGGCATCAGGCGCGGGCGCGCCGGGGGCTGCGCGGCAGCTGCTGGCGGGGGCGACTTGGGACCGCGAGGGCGGCGATGGCCCAGGGAGGGGGGAGCTGCCGCGCTGTCGCTTTGGCAGCAGGGACCCTTCCGGACAATACTACCCGCCTGACCAAAACCCGCCCACTCCGCCCAACGGCAGGAGATCCCGCTCGCCCTCACGGCGCAGGGGGGAGGGGGGGCGCAAGGTGGCGCCATCGGCGACTCACACGGCGACAGCCGCCGCCTCTGCATGGCGGGCAAGCCACCCCCGTCGACGGCAGCCGCAACAGCACCGCCCGCGCGGTCTCCTGATCAAGGGAGACTGAAAATCGCTGGGCGCGCTGGTCCGGCATATGGGGCGGCACCCTCCCCGGCGGCGTCAGCCACCCGCTTGGCCGGGAGCCTCGCGCCCCCACCCGCCACCGTGGGACTCCACCACCATAACTAGGAACTGCGCCGGTCGCGCGCCGACCAGCCCCCATTTGACACGCGAGCGTTGCGCGCCTCGGTGAAGCCCGGGCAGAGCTCGGAGCTGCCTGCCAGGGCCCGAGCGGCGGCGGCGCGCTGCTCGGCCGCGCACATGTCTCGGCCCCTATTGCGCACATTGAGTTGCGCCTGCCGCCTGAGCGCGCCGGTTGGCAAGCAGCCAGACCTGTGAGGCAAGCTCGCACCACGTCGCCCATCGCCCGCATAGCCGCCGCGCGCGCGGTGGGCGACACCACCCGCCCTCAGTAGCCTGGCGCGCGTAAGGAGGCGCACTGGCGCAGGAGTCGCACGGCGACCTGCGCGCCCTCCAGCGCCCCCAGAGCGCCCGAGAACTCCTGCGCCGTAGCGACCCGCTGCTTCGCACGTTGGCAGCCGAAAGCGTCGCTTCCGACCAGCGCCCCGAGGAGCTCGAAGCCCCGGTCCGCGCGGAGGCGGAACCCTGGCGGGAAAGCGCCGAGGTCGACTGCGCTGTCGTTTCCGCCAGCAGGGGCCACGTCGCACTTCCCTGGCCCGATGCTGCGCTGGAGCCCCAGCGCGGCGAGCTCTGCGACCGGCCCGCGGAGGAGATGCGCCGCAGCGAGTCAGTCTCCCGCGATTGCCCTGCCGTCGAAGACAAAACCGTGACGTCGACCTGGCCAGGGGCGCGGGCCGCGCGGGGCGCGCGCGTGACCTGTTCGGCGTTCGCTGGACAGCGAGCGCAAAGAACAAGGGTCCGAGTGGGTCGTCCAGTTGGGCCTCGCATTCCGAACGGAACCTGCTGCACTCGTCGAGGCGGAAGGAAGAAGACCGCGAGCGGCGCCAGTGGGCCCGCGGCGCCAGACTGGCGAACTCCCCGCGGAGAGCCCCGAACAAAGACGCTGGCCCGGCGCGTCAAACGCGTTGAAAAAGGCCAGGCTTCACGACGACCTTCCAAGACGCCGGCGAAGGGGCAACGCGCCGACGGGCCCCCGACGGCGGCGCATCGCTTACACTCTGGCGGCGCGCACGAAGGGGTCGGGAGCCTGCCTCCGAGAGGGCGCGGGCGCTCCATCTGTAGCCCGCGCCTGCGGAGGTGCAACCCCCTTCTCAAGAGCGCTGCCCCATCCCCCGTTGCTCTCCCCTGCGCGCGGCCGAGAGCCCCCCCCCTTCCCGGCCGCCGCAACTCCGCCCGCCGGAGGCGGAGGCGGAGGCAGAGGCGGAGGCGGAGGGGGAGGGGGAGGGGGGGGAGGAGGAGGAGGAGGAGGAGGAGGAGGAGGAGGAGGAGGAGGAGGAGGAGGAGGAGGAGGAGGAGGAGGAGGAGGAGGAGGAGGAGGAGGCGGAGGAGGAGGAGGAAGGAGAGGAGGAGGAAGGACGAGGGAGGATGGAGGAAGGAGGAAGGAGGAAGAACTGCGATGCCCGGATCGCAGGGGTGAGGCGCGCGGGCGCGCGGGGGCCTCGTAATCCCCGTGTTCCTCCGGCCCCGGGTGGGGAGGGGGGGCCGCGCGGCCTCCGGGCAGCCCGCCGAAAGTCGTGCTTTTATGCTCGGCGGCGAGCGAGAAGGGGAGACGAGAAGGAGGAGGCTCTCTCTCAAAGGCGGCGGGACTCCTCAAAAGCCCTCGGCGTCTTTTGACAAGCTGCTGTTCGTCTTCGGTGAAGGCCTGGACAGAATCTCAGAAGGCCCAGGGACTCCCGAACCTTCCAGGAAGCCATTATCCTTCTCATCTCCCCCCTCGCTCGCCGCCGATGTGCAGTGGTTTCTTCTTCGATGCCCTTTGACTTGATAGACAGGCGCGTTCCACTACTCGCAAAGTGACTGCTCGCAAATGCCAATTTCCGCCGGGGAAAATGCGATTCATCACGTCGAGGCAGATGTTTGTGTTTGTTTTTTTTTGTGTTCCAGACCTTTTGCGAGCAGGCACGTTGCGAGTAGTAGAACGCGCTCGGTGCCTTGAGGACTTGAGTTGAGAAGGGACCGATCGTCCCGGCAGTCTTATAGGCCGACCAGGAAATGCTCCTAGAGCAAAATAATGTTCCAAGAACGACAGTATAAATTCTTGGAACAGCAAGCCGATATGCTAAAACAAGACAACCACAGCCATAAATAGTATAAGTGCATCCCGTGCAAAGCACAAGAGGTTCCTAGAACATTATTTGGTGCGCCTATTGGCCTGGACGCCTCGCCACTGTTTGATTGACTTGGGGGCGCCTACGAGGGGCCTTGTAGTCCGCGGCTTCGAAGACGACGAACGACGATGACGACGGCGACGACAGCGATGACGACGACGACAACGACGACTTCGACGACGATCACGACGACGACGCGCTGATAGCCCTGCCACAGCCTCGGGTCCGAGGGAGGAGGAGGAGGAGGAGGAGGAGGAGGAAGAGGAGGAGGAGGAGGAGGACGCGGAGGCGGAGGCGAAGGCGGAGGAGGAGGGGACGGAGGAGGAGGAGGAGGAGGAGGTGGCGGAGGCGGAGGAAGAAGAGGAGGAGAAAGAGAAGGAGGAGAAGGAGGAGGAGGAGGAGGAGGAGGGGGGGGGCGGAGGCGGGGAGGAGGAAGAGGAGGAGGAGGCGGAGGAGGAGGGATGAGGAGGAGGCGGAGGCGGAGGAAGAGGAGGAAAGAGCAGGAAGAGGAGGAGGAGGAGGAGGAAGGCAAGGAGGAGGAGGAGGAGGAAGAGGCAGAGGAAGAGGACGAGGAGGAAGTGGAGGAGGAGGAAGAAGAGGAAGAAGAGGAGGAGACGGAGGCGGAGGCGGAGGCGGAGGAGGAGGAGGACGAGGAGAAGGGTGCGAAGGAGGCGTAGGAGGAGGAGGCGGAGGCGGAGGCAAAGGAAGAGGAGGAAGGAGCGCCCGCGAGGAGCGCCCGCGAGGGGCGCCCGCGAGGAGCCTCGTAGTCCCCGTACTCCTCCGTCCCGGGGGTGCCCTTCGGGCCCAGCCTGCAGCCGCCGGCCTCGGCGTCTCCCGCCACGCGGTGCGCCGCGCGCGGTGCGCCGCACGCGGGAAGAGGAGCACTTTTTTTGATCTGCAGGGCGAGAGCGAACCTCTTCCGCTGAAAGCTACGCGGGACGCGCACAGCTTGAATTGGCAGAGAAAGGGCGGGAGAAGGCGGGCCTCACGCGGCCAGGGGCAGGCGGAGCCCAGGGATCAGGCGGTGCCGAACGGGACGTGCAGGAAAAGGTACACCTTGGACAGGAGCCCGGTGGTGAAGTCCCGGGAGGAAAAAAGGCCGGTGGGAAGAGGAGCACACGCGGCGCCATCATCAGACGAGCGAGGTCACAAAAGGAGCGCACGGCGCGGACGCCACGCGCGCACGCACTGCGTTGCAATGCGACTGGAAAACTACCCCAGGACACATTAGGTTGGTGGTTGGGGATAACACCAAGGCGAAACGGAAACATCGCCCCGCCATGAGATTTTTCGACGTCGAGCCCCAACAAAGCATGCGTTGTCCAGGATCGAGGTCGAGGATCGAGGTTTCAGGATCGCGAGGATCGATGATCGAGAGGATCGAGGTCGAGGATCGAGAGGAGCGAGGATCGAGAGGAGCGAGAGGATCCAGGATCGAGGATCGAGGATCGAGGACTGAGCCGTCGATGGGGGCGCATCGGGTGTTGCCAAGGTACCCCCAGCTTTTCGCCCCGTTCTTGGGCCCCTCTGGGGCCCTCTGGGCCTCGTGAGGGGTGCTCTGGAGGCCGTCTGGGCCACCCCGAGGAATCCTGGGGGCACCTTGGACCAAGGGCACTTTAGCAACACCCGAGCGTGAAGGGGCCCTGGGACACACAAATAAATACACACGAATAAAAAGATTCCCCATATTTTCTCATATTTTCTGGGTTTTTGTCTTCCCCCCCACTTCCCATATTTTCCCATATTTTCTGGGGGATCGACGATTAATTGTGTCTGTGTGTTTTTCCCCCTCCCGAGAGCGGACGGGACGGCCAGCAGGCCCCGTGAGCCCCGGGGGGCCGGCGGCCCCCGGCTGCTCCCAGACAGCGGCGCCCGGTGCGCGAGGGACCTCCCGAACCGACCGCGGCCGGTGCGGGCCGGGCGGGAGGGAGGAAAAACGCCACAAACGTCCGTCTGCGGTACCGTCGGGGCGTTGACCTAAGGAACCCTAAATAAGGAACGAGGCCCCTTCTTCCCATAAGTTCAACGTCGATTTCCGATGGAAAACCGCAGGAAAACCCGAGGCAAGCTGTGAAACAATCAAGGAACACCGAGCCCCTCCCCAACGAAAAGGGTTCCTTCTTCAGGGCACCGACTGTATGTTCCCGTTCTGGAGCAGATCCCGCACGGTTCCTTTAACATCTTCCAAAACGTCTTCCAGAAGGCCACCTGCCGAAGGAGACAAAGCACGCCATGAACACAAACCTTTGGCGCTCCGCGCGGAGCTCGTGGGTCCGCGCCGGAGCCCCCCTCCCTGGCGCGCGGAGGGCGTCAGAGGCGGCGCCGGAGGCGCCGCGGGGAGAGGCCCCGGCGCGGCTCCGAGAACTCCGCGCGGAGCGCCAAAGGTTTGTGTTCATGGCGCTTTGTCTCCTTCGACAGGCGGCCTTCTGGAACACGTTCTGGAAGGAGTACCATGCGGGACCTGCTCTAGAACAGGAACATACCGTAGACGGATCTACCATTTCTCCGACCTTGCGCCGCGCCGAACGCAACGACCACGTTGTCCATAGACGCATCGACCCTGAAAGTGCCTGTGGACGTCACAGCGCCCCATGTGTCCACGGACGCTTTTGGCTGGGACGTGAGAAGGGTTTGTGACATCGGCCCCAGATGTTGGTCTTCTAGAAGCAGGTAGGCTTGGCCCTTCGAGGAAGATCTTTGAGAATTCGTCTGGGGTGGGGCAATGTCTCCTAACTTCGACCTTAGTGCTGCTCGACACTCGTGGCGTCCACTGATGGCGTCCAAAACTGGGCGGGCGCCGGCAGTGAACCGTCAACCATGGTCACCGCTGGTGTACTCGTAGATGAAGGGGCCCACAAACACACAAATAAATACAAACAAATAAAATGATTCCCCATATTTTCCTATATGTTTCAAGTTTTTGTCTTCCCCCCCACGTCCCATATTTTCCCATATTTTCTGGGGAATCGACGAATAATTGTGTCTGTGTTTTTTCCCCTCCTGAGTAGAGCTTCTGCCTTTTCTGTCTCAAGTGGACAACGCCCGCGGCGACACCGGCAGCGAGTCCTGCTGAGAATGTGAAGAAGAGCTGCTGTCGGCCTTCGTGCCCAGTCTTTCCGTACCAGTCATGTTCGTGCCGAGAAATCAGGCCCAGGACAGGGACATAATCGGACAAAGATGGACAAATGGGAGATCTGCGGGGTCTGGCTGTTCTCGAGGATGTCGTACCGGGCGCCGCGGCCTCCTCAGAGCGTTCCGGGGCAGCCTGAGAGCGTTCCAGACGAGTCTGGGACGATGTATCTCTATCTCTGCGTCGATGCAGCTGGTTGTGGGTATGATATGGGGCCAACGTTTCGTCCCTTGCGTGGCTTTTCTGGCCAAAGCTGACAACTGACGACGTGCACGCCGAACGGCACGGGGGCCCTGCCCCAAGTCCGTCGGTCTTCGCCAGTCCTGTCATTTCGCAGCCCTTCTCCACCACGACCTCTGCCCAATCCTCCTACAGCGTGGCAAGCGACCCGTTCTCGAGGGAGGAAGTGGCGTAGGAGGGGAGCGGCTGGAGAGGAGCAGGGAGAGGACAGTATGACGACGTGGTGAGTGCACATCGCCAGCCTCATCGGCCTCCATCCTCACGTGATCTGAGCAGGCCATCACAACTCATAGCGCCACCGCCCCTCCCCCAGATGGACATGAAGGCACAAGAGC
>CAUYUJ010019271.1:97124-154624 GCA_963575745.1 Prorocentrum cordatum
CAAGAGGGCCCAGGCAGGCCCCCAAGACGGCGTCCGACGGCGCCAGACAAGCCAGGAACGCCCTAAGACTGCCAAAGAGGCCCCCAAGAAGTCCCCAAAGGCCCCAACAAAAATCATCCAAGAGGACCCCAGGAAACTCCAGGAGGCCCCGAGAGTGCCCCAAGAGGCGCCCAAGAGGCCTCCTCCTCCTCGTCCTCCTCCTCCTCCCTCCTCCTCCTCCTCCTCCACATCCTCCTCCTCCTCCTCCTCCTCCTCCTCCTCCTCCTCCTCCTCCTCCTCCTCCTCTTCCTCCTCCTCCTCTTCCCCTCGCCCCCGCGCGGCCCCAAGGGATGACCCGAAGAAGCCTTCCAAGGCCACCCCCTTGCTCCCAGAGATCTCTCGGTTCATCCTGGTTGCTCGCGTTGTTTCCCGAGGTGTGTCCCTTCGTCCCTTTTCCCGTCAGCTCTCGTGGGCAGGGCTTCTGAATGGGCTGGCGGGGATATTTTTCTTCGCGGCGGCAGGCGAGCGCGCCAGCAGCGTCAGAGGTCGGGCGGGCTACGCGCGAACCGAATTGCCGAGCGCACGGGGACCGACGGCCGAACCTAGGCTGCCTAAGCTGCCTAAGCTGCCGGGCTGCCCGAGGGGGTGCCAGGAAGCGGGGCAGGGCTGGTGGGGATACGTTTTTTTGGTCGGCGGCCGCGCGACAACGGTCTGGCGGCGACATGCGATGTCCAGGACGGCGGTACAAAGCTAATTGCACACGAAGCGTGCGGCGCACGCGCGCTGAGCAAAATGCTCCCGTTCGCAAGCAGTCGCACCTAGGCGCCGCCCAATCCAGAGTGAACAAGCGGCCAGAGCGAGTGCTACGGAGGGAGTCGCCCTTGCTGCGCCGAGCTCCGAGCAGCTTCCCAGGCAAACAACGAGGCACAAGCCCGGGGGACAGGCTGCTGGCGGTGGAAAACAGGGGCCATCGGCGCTGAAGGCTGAACCATTCATCGCGCAGCCAACGAACTCCACAGCAGAGTTGTTGGGGCCAGCGGCAACCGACGGGCGGGCCGGCACCGGCGGAAAAGGCCCGGGAGGTGCGCCAGGGAAACGCGGGCAGAGGCAACACTCAGGCAGGGCAACCCGTCACAGTCACCCTCACTTCGGTGGGCCTCATCGACCATCCGAGTGCCACAGTGACGACCTGCTGCGAAAAGGCCCATCAATGCCAGCCGCGAATGTATGAAGCGATCTGTGGATACTGGTGGGGATTCGCGAAGCGTGAAGAAGTATCATCACCATTATCACCACCATAATAATCTTCATCACCAGAATCATCCACACCACTATCATCGTCAGTATCATGATCAACCCCATCACTATCATCGTCATCATCATCCTCACCAGCATCGTCATCCTCACCACCATAAGCATCATCATCACCATCACCATCACCATCGTTATCATCACCGACAGCATCCATCGTCATCGTCATCCCCATCCTCATCATCATTATCCTCATGCTCCTTCCCATCAGCATCCCCATCACCACTATAACCGTTATCAGCATCATTATCATGATCGCATCATCATCGCCATCAGTATCGTCGTCGTCATCATCATCAGCATCCCCATCCTTATCGTTAGACTCATGACAATCGCGATCAGTCATCTTCATTACCATCATCAGCATCATCTTCCATCCATCCATGATCATCAATGTCACCATCATATCATCATTGTCATCAGAATTCCCATCTCGATCGTCATCGTCATCCTCATCCTCAGAATCGTCATCATCACCACCGTAACCAACAGCATCATAATCATCGGCATCATCATCATCAGTATTGGCATCATCATCAGCAGCAGCACGGTTACCATATTCATCATGATCATCCCCATCCTCGTCGTTATCATCATCCTCGTCCGCATCATCATCACCGTCATAATGAGTATCATCATCATCACCATCAGCATCACCATCATCATCGTCATCATCACCACCCAGCATCATCATCCTCATCGCCATCATCGTCGTCATCCTCATCATGCTCATCAGCACCACCATGATCAACACAATTGGCATCATCATCATCGTCATCATCATCATCATCATCAGCATCGTCATCATCATCATCATCATCATCGTCATCGTCATCATCACCGCCATCATCGTCATCATCACCACGATCAAAGCGTCATCATCAGCACCACCATCATCATCACCATCATCATCGTCATCATCATCACTGTCAGCACCACCGTCGTCATCATCACCATTATCATCATCCTTCCAGTCCCCATCGTCTGAACAATCACATCAATAATAATAACTAACATCACCGTCATCATCACCATCAGCATCACCATCATCATCGTCATCATCAGCATTCACCACCACCATCGCCACGCCACCATTACAACCATCACAAGCATCGTCATGATCAATTTCGTCCACATCATCATCAACATCAAGATCATCATCATCATCAACATCAACAACAACATCCTCATCCGCATCCGCATCATCAGCATCGCCAGCATCAACATCATCGTCATCATGACCGTCATCATGACCGTCATCATCACCGTCATGTTCGTCATCTTCATCACCATAATCAGCCTCATCGCCATCATCATCGCTAGCGTAAGCCACATCAGCATCAGCAGCATCATTATCAGCATCACCACTATAATCATCATCACCATCATCATCGTTATCGGCATCATCACGTCATCCTCATCGTCATCATCATCATCGCCATCATCATTGTCATCGTAATCACCATCAACATCACCATCAGCACCATCATCATCATCATCATCATCATCATGACCATCTGCATCATCCCCATCCTCATCCTCATCATCATCAACATCATCATCATAATTACCATCATGATCGTCATCATCATCAACACCATAATCATCAGCATCATCATCACAATCATCATATTCAGCGTAAAGTACATCATCATTAGCATCATCATCAGCATCACCACTAGAATCAGCATCGCCATCATCATCGTCATCAGCATCCCCATACTCAACGTCATCCTCATCATCAGCACCACAAGCATCATCATTACCATCATCAGCATCCCCGTCCTCATCGTCATCGTCATCCTCCCACTCCTCCTCCTCATCATCATCACCACCATAAGCATCATCGTTATTTTCATCGTCATCCTCATCCTCATCATCCTCATCATCACCACCATCACCATCACCATCATGATCGCCAGCATCATCTCCTATAGCATCAGCAACATCACCATCCTCATCGCCGTCACCATAAGCATCGTTATCAGCACCATCAGCATCGTCATCATTGTCATCATCATCAACATCATCGTCATCAGCATCAGCATCAGTATCAGCATCACCACCGTCATCATAATCATCATCATTATCGGCATCATCATCATCCCCACTACCTCTCCTCCTCCACTTTTGCCCTGTCCCCGAACCACGGGAAGGGAGAGATGACAAGGTAAAAGAGGACGAGTATAACGATAAGGCGAACGCCGACTTACCATTGACATTATCCGAAAAAACTGCTTATCGCATAGTCACGCGTACGTGCGTGATCTCTTGCATACGTGCCACATGATGGGACAAGACGCTATGTCGTCCTGCGTTGCAGCGCAGATTCCCTTCAAAACTAGGAGCGTAGCTGGTTAGGGCGCGTTCTCTTCCAATCCTCTGTTTCCCCACTGCAGGGGATTGATCCCTGTTCCTGATGAAGCCACAACCCCTCCCCCTCCCGACCAGCGACAAACCAGGTGCAATGATGACCCCCCCCCCCTCGTCATCCCTATGGGAAAAAGACGCTGACATGCGGGCCATGTTCGGACGCCTCGCGATCATTCTATATTCAACTTTAAGTCGGCCCTGTCCCCCTACAGGGGGAGGATTCTGGACGAAAAATAAAAAATACTCCAAAAATGCTAAAAACATACCCAGAAATACTAAAAAATATTCCCTGACTATTTTGACTACCATGCAACGCCCCTCACGGGGGTAGAAACCAATTGGACCAAGTGTATTTGCTGGGACGTCACGCTGTCACCCTGCTGATCCTTTCCTCATCATGCTCGTCCTCCTCCTCATCCTTCTCCTCGTCCCCCTCCTCCTCCTCCTTTTCCTTGTCCTCCTCCTCCTCCTCCTCCTCCACGTCCTCCTCCTCCTCCGCCTCCCCCTCCCTACCTCGGGCGTGATGGACCATGGGACCTCATGGAGCCTCCTGGTAATCCCGGGGGCCTCCTGGGATAGCAAACTCTGGGGACTTCCTGCGCCTCTTGAAACCTCCTGGGCTCTCCTAGGGTATCCTCAGCCCTCCAGGGGCGTCCGCAGCGTTCTGGAACTTTTGGGTCGTTCAGGATACGCCGTGATGGGACCTCCTTGGGCTTTGTGGGACCTCGCGGGGCATCCTGGGACCTCCTGGAGCGTCCTGGAGCCTCCTTAGGATTCCCACGGCCTCCGGGGACGTCCTGAAGCCTCCTGGAACTCCCTGCTGCCTCCTGAGACCTCCTGGGGCCTCTTGGCGGCTCTCTAAAAAGCCACGCGCGGGGCCTCAAAATTGGCGACAGTTTCAAGGATGGGAGCCTTCCCATTGAGAAAGAAGGCGCGGTGGACGTTGAAAAATTACGACAATTACACAATTGAGGCCCAAAACCGTGTCGGGCACCCCCCCCGCCATTCCCGGTCCTGCATAGTACGGTGCGATTTGCCCCCTCCTCGCTGTCCCGCCGGTCCCCGGGCGGGCTAGTTTTCTGGTTTTCGCCGGTAAGAAACACTTCCCCCCCCTCTCGGCGGTGACGGAGGGCAGGCGGCGGGGAGACCGGGTTGGCAGGGTGGCTGGTTGCGCACGGAGAGCAGGCGGAGGGGATCGGCTGGTTGGCGGGATGACGGGGTGGGCGGCTGGGCTGGTTGGCTGACGGGCTGGCTGGGTGGCGGGGTGGCTGGGTGGGCTGGCCGGCTGGCTGGACGGGTTGGCAGGTTGAGTTGGCTGGGGCCATTGGCTTCGATGTTTGCATTTCCCCCCTGTAGAGGGACAGGCCCGACTTAAAGGAGGAGGAGGAGGAGGAGGCGGAGGAGGACTCAACAAGGGTGACGGCGGGGCATCGTGTGGCCTGGCACGTGCAGGCCGCCGTCCCTGCCCCGGCAAAAAAAAAAGACTGCACTGCGCACCGCTGCGGCACAAAGTGTCGGGCCCTGCGCGGGCGCCCGGCGGTCATTCTGCATGCGTCCTTCGACAGGGCCAGGGCCCCTCTGAAATGACGCTGCGTCCGCCCTGGCCGGGCCGCGACCCCTCGTCGGCTGCGCTGCGTCCGCGCTTCCGGGGCCGCGCTCCCTCGTGAACTGCGCCACGTCCGCGCTCCCAGGGCCGCGATTCCTCGTAAATTACACTGGGTTCGCGCCTCCAGGGGCAGGATCCATCGTCAATTACGCTGCGTCCGCGCTCCCATGGCGGGGATCGCTACAAAACGAGCGTTTCGCCGGAGACATCCTCAGACATGCGGCATCAGGGTGCGCTGTCCTGGAGCGGGCACGCAAAAAGCCAACTTTCCTTCTGCAAAACAAGCGCGGGGCTCGACACATCCTCGAAATTCCTGCGAGCGGGACGCACCATCCTCGAGCGGGCACGCAATATGTAAACTTTTCTACGTGTTTGAAATCTCCATGCTGAATGTTTTATCGCGGATTCTGCGCAAAACGCTCCGCACCTATGTGTTTTGTATATGAAGACGTGTGTCTGCGGACCCCGTTATTTATCGAGGATCCGAGATAGGGGTCACATTTTCTTCGAGCGGGCACGCGCGCAACGCATATGCTCAAACAAAACAAGATTTCTCTTGGTATTTATCGCAAATAATTTCGCCGGCCCGCTTCAAGTCGAAACCGGGGGTGAAACTACTAAAAGAGAGCCCTGGGCCGGAGCCCTTTCTGGGAACATGACCGACCCACGAACCTGGAAAGGGATGTAGAAATGTGAAGCATGGAAACGTTGCAAAGCACCTCAATTGGGCGATGAGCAGTGGCAATACTGAAGATATCGATGGTGGCGATACTGTGCCAAGGGCTGAGAGACGCGCCAGGAGACGCGCTGGGGGACGTGCCAAGGGACGCAACGCGGGGCGTGCCAGGGGGACGCGCCACGGAACCTGCCAGGGGAGGGGACGCGCCGCGCGACGTCGCCCGTCATGCCCCAAGCAATAAAGAAACGGGCTCCAGAGCACTCCTCAAAAACATGAGACCATCAGCCAACCAAAACATGCAGAACATCCGTGGATGCCATCCCCAGGATGCACAACAACACCCAACAGGCACGAAGAACATTAGGGTATTCTCCCAAAAACGACCTTACCAGGGAGACGCGCCACGGAACGTGACAGGCAACGTGCCGGGCGACGCCGCCCGCGGACGTGCCAGAGCTCCCGCGCCAACGGGGGGCCCCCGCGGGCCCGACGCCGCGTGAAAAAACGCCCGCCCTGGGCAGGGGAAGCCCTGGCAGGCCCGACGCCGCGCGAACCCTCCTGCCTGGGCACGCCTCGAAGGATTGCAAAAAAACCCAGGACTGCAACGAAGGATTGCAATCCTGGTTTTTTTTTGCAATCCTTCGGTTTTTTTGCAATCCTTCGAAGCCCCCCCCATTCCGCACAAAAGTTCGCACCCCAGGGAGGCCCCCGGAAGCCCGACGCCGCGCGCAAGCTCCCGCCTGGGAAGGGGGGCCCCCCAGAGGCCCAACACCGCACGAAAAAATCCCGGAGGCCTTACACCACGCGAAAACTCCCGCCCAGGAAGGGAGACGCCACGCGGAAACTCCCGCGTGGTGTACTCGGGGGGGGGTTTTCGGGAGGCGGTTTTCGGCGTGGAATGGGACATGTACTCGGGGGGCGGTTTTCGGCCTCCCGGAATTTCCTGAAGATCAAGCGCTGGCCCCGAAGCCGCGAACCCTCGTAAATTACACTGCGCCCGCGCGCCCGAGGCCGCGATCCCTCAAAATTTACGCCGGACTCGCGCTCTCAAGGCCACAGTCCCTCGTAAATAACGCTGGCTTCGCGCTCACAGGGCCGAGACCCCTAGCAAATGACCCGGGATGCACGCTCCCAGGGCCAAGATCCCTCGGAGTTTCCTCTGGATGCACGGTCCCAGGGCCACGAGCCCTTGTAAGCTACGCCGGCTTCGCGGTCCCAATGCCAAAACCCCTCGTAGTGTATACTGGGTTCGCAATGCAGAACCCTGGGCCTAAGCCCTTTCCGGGAACAAACGCCATAAACCTAAACTTGTGGCGCTCCACGCGGAGCGCCAAAAGCTTATGTTTACGGAGCTTTCTGCTTCGATGACAAGAGTTCGGCTACATCCCGCAACGCCGCAGAACAGTACAGTACAGCAGCCTTGCATCCTAGTGGACGCGTAGGCAAAGCAAACGAACAGCCAAACGCTGGCGCCGAGCTGAAGATGATAGACGAGACGAGGATGGATCAAAACAGCCGTTACTCTAGGTGGCACACTGACTCCGCCCATTGTTGTCGAGGGCGGCCTGTGATGGGCCTGTTTCCCACAACCACCACCACCACCACCATAAGTTGGAGTGGACGGGGGTCCTCCTCCTCCTCCTCCTCCCTCCTCCTCCTCCTCCTCCTCCTCCTCCTCCTCCTCCTCCTCTTCCTCTTCGTCCTCCTCCTCCTCCTCCTCGTCCTCCACCTCATTCCCCCCTCCAACTTATGGTGGTGGTGGAAAACAGGCCCATCAGCCTCTGCGTCTCTGCAGCGCCTGCAGCGCCACCCAAAGCCGATCGGTGCTCCCACAGCCGCAGCCCCCGCGCCGCCAACACTGGAGAGGCCTGCGACGGGGGGCCGCGGCGGTGCGTGGGAGGCCGCCTGCACTCAGCTGCGAGAGCCTCCTGTGGGACGCACAGGGGCATACTAATACAAGCCATCGGTCGGAAGAGGTAGGCAGAAACATGAAGTAGGAAGGCGCTGAAAGTAGAGGGGGTGTCCGCCCGCCCCCAAGGAGGACGGGAAAGGTGAGGCCACTCGATCACTGAAGCAGGAAGACGCTCAAGGTAGATCGGAATCACGGACTCCAAAAATACCTACTCTCAACGACCGATGGGTATATGCCCTCCTTGGAAGCGCGCGTCCGACCCGAACATATAGTATACCCATCCTGTAGTACATCGCTTCCCGACGGTGTTGCCAGAAAGCGCCCGCCACGACGCACATTCAGACTTCTCGGTGCGCGCGTCGCCTCTGGAGGGGCGACGCACACACAGCATCAGTATGTTGGGCGACGCCGATCTTGGCTCGCGGCAGCAAGGTCCTGCCAAAGGTCGCTGCCGACAGGCCCAACATGAGTTGGGCCAGAAAGGATGGTGCAGTAAGGGTGGAGGGACACAACGTGAGAGGGAGTGGGTCGGTCGGTCTCGGCATTGCAGTAAGAGTTCCTCGGTCGGGCGGTCGGTCGATGGAGGAAGCAGAAGTGAGAGGAAAGAGCTAGAGCGGGAACAACGGCGGCGGCGGCTGCCGCGCCCTGATCCAGCCACGACCCGAAAGCTGCCAGGTCGTCCTCCTTGTACACGCACCTCGTCACGCTCAAAAGCTGACGAGGGGTAGATGGAGAGGATGGAGGAGAGAGAAGGGAGGAAGGTGGGAAGCAACGAGGGGATGAGCAGGGAGGATCGCGACGAGAAGGGATAGGAGGAACTAATTTGCCTCCCCCGAGCCACCACCATCACCAGCCCTCATCACTATGACATGACCCATCCCTGCCCTATCCTCCTCATATTCTCTTCCCTCGTGCAGCACGTGCTCCTCCACCGTCCTGTGGCTGCAAGAATGCCGTCACAACCGTTCGACAAACGCCGGCACCTGTGCCCGAGAGGCCACGCCGGCTGGTGGCCCAGCGGGGCACTGCGATGCCCCGTGCCACTCTCAATTCGGGCCAGGCGAAAGGGGGCGATAGCAAAGGGGGGGGTTGAGAATCAGCTCACGTAGCTGATTTTCCCGGCGCCTCCCGGCGCCGGAGGCGGCTATGTAGCGAGGAATGGGCCCCTCGGTGAGGCCGAAACCAGCTGCATGCAGCAAATTTCGTAACCCCCCCTTTCCCAATCCCCCCCTTTCGCCCGGCCCGATCAATGCAGGAGTCGGGTGCGGGCGGAGAGCACAGTGGTCGATGTGGGCACAGGGTCGCACACGCAATGACAATCGCGGGTCGCACACACAGTGATCATCTCGGGGAACACCCAGCCCGTGGCAGCCCCGAGATGGATGGCCTGGCCACTGGACCATCCGCAGGACTTGTCCCTCCGGCACGTTGCAGCGTATGACATCAGCCACTGCTGGCGACGCCCACAAGAGAGCACGGGGAGGTAAAAAGGCTTCTCAGAAGGAGGATGCTTCTTAAAAGGCGCTGGCCCTACATCTACAGACAAGGCCCGCACCTTCTAGGGAGCAGGGGTGCGTCTAAAAAGATTGCGCGAGGCTGACCCTGTCTCCGCGCCATCCAGCATCCAAGCTCCCCTAGACCCGTGCGGAACATCCTGCTCTTGCAGTGGGCGGCGGCTGCGGCGCGAGGCGGGGATCGGGGGAAGGGTGGAATAAGTTAGAACCTCAGGAAGTGAAAGGATGTGGCCAAGTAAGCGCTCAAAACTGTGGATCGGAGCGAAGGTTTGGGAATCGATTGGGGGGAGATAAGCACAAACACGCGGGAGGAAAGAGGAGGAGAGACGGAAAAGGAAGTTCTGCGATTCGCCTGCACTGCACAAAGTTTCGCCCGCAGAGTCCCTGGTGTGGTCCTCCCGTATGGCCCCTCTCTATGGTCCCTCTCAGGAATGCCGTATGGTCCCCCCAAATGGTCGCCCCGAATTGTTGCCTCGCACGGCCACCCGGTATGGTCCCGTCGTGTGGCCCCGAAGCGGTCGTATCTCCTCGAGGATGCCGCCAAGGGACCCCAAGAGGCTATCCCCCAGAAGGCATCCCAAGAGAAAGGCATCTAAGACGCCTCTGACCCCCACAACCAATGCACAAGCGATCGCCGCCCGCTGAGGTGGGTATTACCCAAGTGGAACCACTTGAGTAGCACTTGAGCCGTACAGCTTGCACCCAAGCGGTAGGTATTCCAACTAAGAAACCCCGAGACGCATCCAAGACGTACCTCGCCCACAAACAAAGCACGGTGACGGGTTCGGCCGAACGCCACTAGATCCGCCGCCCCCTGTTGGCTTGCCACAATGGTGCACGGCGTGCCAAACTTCAGGTTGTTTTGACACAATGCGTTCAAGGCTCCCAGCGGAGAGCTCCGACAAACTCAGTGGGCAAGGATTGTTCCGCTCCAGATGGCTCCAAGACATCCAAGATGGCCTCCAAGACGACTAAGATGGCCCCAGGAGAGACCAAGATGGTCCCAAGATGCACCCAAGACGGCCCAGAGGCCCCCACGAGGCCTCCAAGGCGGCCCAGAAGGGCATCCAAGAGGATCTCCAGGAAGGTCCGAAGAAGCTGAGGTTTTTGAGAGATTTGGACGTTCGCTCCTGTTCGACTCTCAGATGGCCCAAGATGGCCCCAGGAGCACCCAAGAGGCCTCCGAGGTGCCGCCCTAACGGCCCGAGATGGCCCCGAGAGGGGCCCAAGACGGCCCGGGAGACCTCCAAGAGGTCCAAAATGGCATCCTAGACGGCCCTAAGACGCCCCAAGAGGGGCCAACACGGCCCGGAGAGGCCCCCAAGACGGCGTCGGACGGCGCCAGACGGGCCAGGAGCGCCCTTCGACGGCCAAGGAGCCCCTCAATGAGCCTCCGAAGGCATCCAAGAGTCCCAGGGAGGCCTCCAAGAGGCCTCCGAGAGGCCCCGCCCAGGAGGCACCGAGTGCCCCAAACGCTCCCAAGCGCCCTCCTCCTTCCGTTCCGCCTCCTCCGTGTTCCTCCCTCGACCCACTCGCCTTCCTCTCCCAGGTGTTCCCCAGAGGGGTCTCACGACGGCCGGGGGGACACGCAGTCCGATAGCGTAGCCGAGCTCTGGCCACAACGTTCGGCTAGATGGGCGCTTCCAAAGGGCAGGGGGCGGCGGTGATCTGCGTGCACGGCGTGCTGGAAGCTAGGTGGTTGTTGGTTCTGGTTGAAAGTTCCCAAGGGCTTGCAGCCTACTATTTGCGAGCCACCCGGAGAGCCGCCAAACTTTCACGTCCCAACGATCTTGAACCTGGGATGGCCGCAAGATGTCTCCAAAGCAACCCGAGATGCCCCCAAGATGGCCCTAGGTGGCCTCTCGATCGCCCAAGAATGCCATAGAGGCCTCCAAGACGGCCCAAGAGGCCTCCGAGAAGACCTCCAGGACGGCAGCAAGAGGCCAACATCAGTGACGTTCAGTAGGTGCTTGAAGGATTTGGGCGTTTGCTGACGTTTTGCTTTCCGACGGCCCAGGAAGGGTCCAGAGACCTCCGAGGTGGCCCCAAGAGCGCCCAAGAGGCCTCCGAGATGCGCTCCGTACGGCCCAAGAGGCCATCAAGACGGTACCCAAGATGTTCCCCAGGGGGCCCCAAGACGGCCCAGGAGACCTCCAACTCCCAGAATGGCCTCCAAGACGGCCCTGAAGCGCTCCAAGAGGGGTCCCAGTCGGCCCCAAGACGGCGTCAGACGGGCGAGGAACGCCCTCTGACGGCCAAAGAGCCTCCCAAGGAGCTTCCAAAGGCCCCCACAATACCCAACGAGGCCCCCAGGAGGCCTCTGGGAGGCCACCAGAAGCCCCCAGACGGCATCCAAAATGACACCAATATGGCTCCAAGAGGCCCTGAGGCTCTTGCGCAAAAACCTAAACTCACGCGCGGTCGCTCGCGTGGCCCCGTGTGGCCAAGGTGCAGGAGGTTTAGTCCCAGGACCTTGAAGTCTCCACCTTTTCCTCCCCTGGCCTTCCTCTTTCTCCTCCTTCTCGGTGGTCCTCCCTTTGAGGAGAGGGGGCGCCCTGGCTTGCTGTAGCAGTTCTCGCACCCCGCGTCCTCGCAGGTCATGGGCGGGCTCCTCTGGAGCTACAGCAGCCCCGCACAGGCGAGAAGAAGCAACACATGTGCTGCTTCATTGCCGCCCTCGCACTGGCCAGTCAAGGTTCTCCGTCAGCCCCCCCGCCCATGCCCTCCTACCTCCTGAAGCCTCCATCTCCCCCCCAAACTTCCACTATCCTCCTCCCGTCCACCATCACTCTTCCAAATACTCCTCCCCTCCGTCCTCCTTCAGCTGCACCGCCGCAGCTGCTCTTATTTCCTCTCCTCCGCTCTTGCTTACTCCTCCTCCTCCTCCTCCTCCTCCTCCTCCTCCTCCTCCTCCTCCTCCTCCTCCTCCTCCTCCTCATACTCCTCCTCCCTCCCTCCTCCTCGTCCTCGTCCTCCTCCTCCTCCTCCTCCTCCTCCTCCTCCTCCTCCTCCTCCTCCTCCTCCTCCTCCTCCTCCTCCTCCTCCTCCTCCTCTCCTCCTCCTCCTCCGCCTCCTCCTCCTCCTCCTCCTCCTCCCTCCTCATCATCATCATCATCATCATCATCATCATCATCATCATCATCATCATCATCATCATCATCATCATCATCATCATCATCATCATCATCATCATCATCATCATCATCATCATCATCATCATCATCATCATCACCCGCCGCATCACAATCACTGACTCACTCACTCACTCGCTCACTCACCCACTCACCCACTCGCAAGCTTGCTCGCTCGCTCGCTCGCCCACACACTCATCAGCAACATCACCATCAGCAATATCATCATCATCGCCAGCATCAGAATTGTCATCATCATCACCACCATCATCATCATCATCAGCAGCAACATCATCATCATCAGCATCAACATCATCATCAGAATCGTCAGCATCATCATCAGCAGCATCAGCATCATCATCATCATCAGCATCATCATCATCATCATCATCATCATCATCATCAGCATCATCATCATCATCCTTCTCCTCCTCCATTATTTCTCCTAATTAATAATTCCTCCCTGTCGCACCCCGAGGCCAGTCGAAAGGTCGGATACAAACTGGCAACAGTTTCACAGATGGAGGGAGGGTCGCTTCCAACATGTGGCTCTCGCCTCAGCGCCGCGCACATTCGCTTCAAACATTTGCCAGAGCTTCACGGATTGAGGCCAGCTCGTTTTCAAAATGTGGCTCTCCCCTCAGCGCAGCGCACATTCGTTCCAGAACAATTAAACAAGTTTCACGGATTCAGGGCGGGTGGTGTTCAAAATGTGGCTCTCGCCGTGGCGCCGTGCATATTCGTCTCTGCCAGAGTTTCACGAAGGGAGGGCGGATCGTTTTGAGATATGGTTCTGGCATCAGAGCTCAGCAGGTGCTGGAGCTCAAGTGGCTCAAACAGATTCAAAAAGTATCGTCCCCAGACTCTTTTTTCTTCTATGTTTGAATATTTCTCCGTCCCACACTCTACTGTCCCTCCCGCCCGCTCGGGGCCGCCCGCTCGGGTCCGCCCGCCCCACCCGACCCAACCCGCCCGCTCGGGTCCGCCCGCCCGACCCGGCCCGCCCGCGCGGGGCTCGGGTCCGACGCCCGACGCCAGACGACGACGACGACGACGACGACGACGACGACGACGACGACGACGACGACGACGACGACGACGACGACGACGACGACGACGACTCTTCCCCGACTTAACACCAGATAGCGAACAGGGCCTCAGCAGCCCGAGGAGCACGCGCTGCCCCCCCCACGCCTCCCGCTCACCTCTCCCCCTATACGCCCCCCGCTCGGCCACCCGCTGCAGGCCCTGCCCGCCCAAAAAGAGCGCTCCGCGACCCTTTCCGGCGGCGAGCCCCCCCTCTGGTGTTCCTTCGGGCTTTCTTGCTTTGCTTGGAGAAGAAGGGGCTTCGTTCCTTATGTCTCGTTCCTTAGGTCAGGCTGAAGACTGCATGTGCTACCCCTTCGGCGGCGAGCCCCCCCCCTGGTGTTCCTTCGGACTTCCTTGCTTCACGTGGAGAAAAGGCGCTTCGTTCCTTATGTCTTGTTCCCTAGGTCAGGCTGAATACTGCACGTGCGTAAACGTTTACGCACATGCAGTCTTCAGCCCGACCTGAGGAACAAGAAATGAGGAACGAAGCCCCTTCTTCTCCGAGCAAATCAAGGAAGCCCGAAGGAACACCAGAGAGGGGGCTCGCCGCCGAAAAGGTAGCGGAACGCATGCAGACCAAGGGAACGACCGAGCCCCTTTTGATAAGTAAGTGTTCCGTATTCAAGCTGGACTCTGTACTCAAATATGTGTTGCCACCATGCGTGTGTCGTCCACGGATCTCAGCTCAACCGGCTCGACAGCGAGCCATTCCGGAGTCTTGACTGCGCCTCTCGATGTGACGCGGCACTACCCTGCAACTTGCTTCGCCTGTGCCCACGACCCCGTCAGATCCACACCAGCGAAGCACCTGCCCGCGCTCGAGCCACCCATTCGGCAGCACACGAGCGACCCATTAAGCGCGCATCTTCTTCCACACAGCAAGAAGCAAAATTCTCACATTGCCCGTACATGTTTGAAAGATGTCCATATTTCCGCCTCCTTTGCAAGGCGGGGACTTATCCATATCCACGGCCTGGGAACCAACGTCCTGGTGCCCCAGCGGGCGGTGGATCTGGATATCCACCGCCTGTGGAGGTCCGTGAAGATTGATGCCACAGGCGATGGTTATGGATAGATCCCCGCCTCGGATCCTTAGTTTTGAGACAATCAAGACGGTCCACGGGGCCCCGCGGATCGGCCCCAGACGCCCCCAGGAGACCCCTGGCGGCCCCAGGGCACGTCAAGAGGCCTCCAAGAGGGCCCCAGGAGGCACCCAGGAAGGCCCAAGAAAGCCCCACAGGGAGTCTCCAGCTCTTCCCTTGAAGATGGCGCCCTGGGCCCCCAACATGTCTCCTGGGATGCCTCCGGAGGCTTCGCTGAGGCCGAGACTGGACGCCCCCACAAGGCCCCACAGAAGTCCACCATACGCCCCATGATACAACCACGGTTTCATCCACCGGCGTGCCCAGGGCCCTCCGAAGCGAACCCACTCGGGGCTTCGTCGGAGCTCCACGACGGTCTCTGATCTCCCCGACAGGGAAGACAACCCCGAGGAGCGACGAACCGGCCAGGGGGCTTCAAGAACGCTGCACGGGGCCCCCAGAAAGATATTACTGGGCTCCGATTCCTGCCGACCAGAACAGCAAGAGCACGACCGAAGACGGCCCCCCAGCGGGCAGAGATCGATCCAAACCTGCCGCGACCGTTATCGAAACGACATACAACGCCTCCAACCCACATCCCAAACACCAAACACCAGGTTCCCCTCAAGTGATGTTCCCTTCTTCAAGCTCTAGAGCGCCCCAGACGGCCCACGGCACCTCCTGGATCATACATTCCTGGGCGACGTTCAGCCTCCTCCGACATCCCCGCCACAAATGTCCCCCCACATCCTAAGCGTGGGTCTGAGTTTGCTCTGGGCACCCCGCGCAGGAACAGGAAGGAACCACAGCATCATCATCACCACCACCACCAAAATCACCATCATCATCATCCGCCGCACGATCATCACTCACTCACTCACTCACTCGCTCGCTCAGTCACTCACCCATTCGCAAGTTTGCTCGTTTGCTCGCTCGCCCACACACTCATCAGCAGCATCACCATCAGCAATATCATCATCATCATCATCATCATCATCATCATCATCATCATCATCATCATCATCATCATCATCATCATCATCATCATCATCATCATCATCATCATCATCATCATCATCATCATCATCATCATCATCATCATCATCATCATCATCGCCAGCATCAGCATTGTCATCATCAGCAGCACCATCATCATCATCATCATCATCATCATCATCGTCATCATCATCAGCAGCATCATCATCAACATCATTATCATCATCATCACCAGCAGCAGCATCATCATCATTGCACGCATGTAGTCATTCACCCACATTCAACCATCGATCCCTCACGCACCCACCCACGAGCACACCATGACCATCACCATCAGCATCACCAACATCATTCTCATGGATCCCGCACCTCACTCTCGAATCCGACCGGGCCATCCTCAATTTCAGGCCCCTGAAGTTTGAAAATTAAGGACGTGTCATGCGGGAGCCTTGTATGTAAATGAATTGCGAAGAAATCTTCGGAGGAATCCCCCTCCTCATGGGGCCCACACTTCATGTTGGCAGTCCAAGCGGGTCATGCGAAGCTTGTAAGTGTCGTCGTGTTCCACAGGCCTGAATTGAAAGAAGATCAAGCGGGAGCCTTGCCTGCAATTGACTTTCAAAGAAATCTCGGGCAGGCGCCCCCTCTTCATGAAACCCGCATTTGATATGTGTGTAAATAATCCGAGCAAATCATGCGATTCCTGCCACTGTCGTCACGCTTGTGCTCCTCGGGGCTGAATCTTGACGAAGTCTCAAGAAGGTACCTCGTCTGCGAGTAAATTGTCAAGGGGTCTGAGGCCGGAACCGCCTCCTTATGGGGCCCACATTCCACATTGGCGATCCGAGCGGGTCGTGCGAAAATTGTAACTGTCGTCACAGTTGGGCTCAGTATCCCTGGCGTTGAGGTGGTGATGTTTTCCTAAGTCCTTTACACCGTGGGGAATAAAATTGTTGCATTTGCTTTTGCGAGCAAGAGTGACCAAATTTGCGCATGTTCTAAACGTGTCATTCGAGGCTGTCAACCAGATGTTCCGCTTTTGGAACAGGTGTCAACAACATGTGTCGCGTTTGTGGCAGATGTCAACAAGATGTGTTGCATTTGGAAAAAGGTGTCAATACGATGTGTCGCATGTGAGGAAGGTGTCAAACATAAACGTCGAGGCACAAGCAAATGTCAACAATCAATGTCAACATCAAGTGGACGCGAGTGCAGCGCTGCGCGTATTTTCCCAGAGTATTGCGGCTCGTTATGCCATCCCTTCGTTGCATTCGCATTGCGAAAGTGGGCACACATGGGGGATGAGGAGAAACATGGAGGATAAGGGTCAGGAGGGAAAGAAGGAAGAGGAGGAGGGAAGCGGACGGGGGAAGTTCGCAATGAAAACTGGTCGGGCCCTCCTCGTCCCTCGTCCTGACCCGCCTCCCCTGTCTACTTTTTCGCCTCTCCTCCCCCTTCCGCCCCCCCCCCCCCTGTCTCCATGGGGCAGCGTGCTGGAAGGCGCCCGAGGCGGCGGCCCCGCGCCCCCCCCCACTCGGGCAGTGGGCACAGGTGGCCCGAACCAGTTGTCATTGCGAATTTCCCCCTGCCCCCATCCCCCCCCTCTCCCCCTCCCACCCCTTGTCCCTCCCCCCTCTTCGTCGCTTTCCTCGTCCCCCCCTCCTTCCCTTCCCCTCCCTCGCCGTCCCCAGGCCGTCGCTTCGCAAGTGCAGGCCGTTCCCCCGGCCGCCGTTCCTGAGCCTCCGCCGCTCAGCCCTCCCGAGGCTCGGACAGAGGCCGAGGTGGGGACCTTGACAAATGAGGAACTCGAAGCGATGATCGGATACGCACTCGTCTCAAGCGCGCAGCTGTTCGGAGTCTCGGCACGCTCGACTGCCGAAGAGAAGAACCCAGTGGGGACGGCCTGGGGGGGCGAGGACGCGGGCTGGTTGTCGCCCTGCTCATCGCCAGGAAAAACGCGCAAAGGGGGCGAGGACTGGTCGTCGTCCTGGCCCTCGCCAGGGAAGACCCGCAAGGAGCCCGCCAACTGATTATCAGAGCGATGCTACCCTGATCCAGGCCACGAATGCTGCGCAGCACCTCCGATCGACACGAAAATCCTGGCCACGAGTCTGGAAGGCGGAATTGAAACAATTAAATCGATACGATCTGCGACTGCCCCCAATTCCATCCACCAGCAGTCCTCGGCTCGGGGAGGGAAGGCTTGCGGGGGGGATGGGTTTGTTAGTTGATGGAATGGGGCCCAGGCAATTGCAGATCGCATTGACTTAAATGTTTCGCTTCCGCCTGGTCGCTGGGGGCGCTGGGCTGCCTGGGCCTTCGCATCGCTGGCTTGCTCCCGCATTCGCTCCTCAAGGCAGCGGCGCAAAGCGGCCTGGGAACGCTCGGCATGCTCGGCCCTCGTTTTCCCCCACGCGTCCGACTCGGTAATATTCTTATGTTGCTGATGGCTCTCGGAATCGCTCGCTCGTTCTGGTTCGTTCTGGTTTGTTCCTGGCCTGTGAGGAAAAAGGAAGAGCAGGGGGAGGATCGGGGGTGAGAGGGAGGAAGGGTCGGGAGAGGAGGAGAGAGAAGAAGTGGGGGATGAGGAGAGGGAGGGAGGCGGCGCAGGTTTCTGCCAAGTCCAACCTATTCCCTGCGATGTAAACCAGCTTATGTCATGTCATACATGTACTCGAGCGGAAATTGTTCTGGCGTGCGAATATCCACGTCGTCCTCATGGCTGGGCCAGGAGGCCAGACGGCGGCCAGACGTATCTCTGAGCGGTTCGATGTTGGTTTCCTCTTTGATTGCCGAAAGGTCTGGGCCTGAAGGCGAGGAGGATGGGGGTGGGGCGGGTGGAAGGGGAGAGAGGCGAAGTCGACGGCGTGCCAACCCAACAAGATGGCCCGATTGCCTCAACACGGCCCTGGCGGCCGAAGAGGGCCCCCGGGACCCCAGAGGGCCCCCCTTCCCCCGCCCCTTCCCCCGACCTCCCCTATTCTCTCTGTCCGGCCTGCAGCTGGGGAATGTTTTTTTTTGTTGTATTCATTTTCTCATGAGTTGGATTCGATTTGGAACAGATTTGGAGCAGTGGCTCATTGAGTTGAGTGTTTGAGGAGGTAGTTATAATAGTTAGGTCCTAACTGTTAGGAGTAAGGTGAGCAGGGCTGGGCACGTGGGTAGGCGGTAGACGCGTAGGGCCTCGTAGGGGCGCAGGGGCCTCGTAGGGGCTCAAGGATGTGTTTTGAATCAGTCCAACAAGATGTTACGATTGTATGTTAACCATCGGCATTCAGACTCAAAAGAGGAGCAGCTACTTGCACGCTGGCCCTTCAGCCTATAAAAAAACGCACATGCCACCCTTACCTGGAGCCTGGGACAGCACCGGCCCAAAAATCGATGGCGACGCAACCGCTGCGACGCCAGACCAACCGCGAGACGCGTGCATCAGAGTCAACCAAGAGCCAGGGAGCCTGGGCCTGGGGCAGTATAGATTTGATGGGTACACAGGCTGCTCTACAAAATCTGCACCTGCCCTTTAACGCCTCTACGCCAATGCGCCAAGGCGGCAGTTGAACAGTAAAGTCGAACCATACCCGCCCATGTGTCCCCTCGTTACAATCGATTCGACTGAGTTGAACAATATCCTGGCTCCCCTCTCCCCCGTTACAGGCGGTCCACAAACGGTCGGTGAATTATTTCGATGCCTTGAGGACCGCCTGGATCTTAGAATACAGCGCCCCGTGGAGAATAGACGGATCGATCTTGAATAGGCTCATGTTCTTCACCTGCGTCTGAACAGCCTCCTTCGTCAGCGTGCCCTCCTGCACGTCGGCCAACAATTTAGCCTCGGCGATCGTGACGCGGCCGAGCTTGACCAAGGTGTTGATGTCATCGAGCTTGGCCTGATAGGTCGCGGTGTCGACCACGTCCTTGTATTCGGCCACGACCTTCTGCGTCGCCGACATCTTGTTCTTCAACGAGTTCCACTGGGAATGCATCGATGCACCGTCAAGCTTCATCAGCGACTTCCCGGCGTGCTTCACGACCTCCTCAATCGTTGCTGTGGTCGCGAGGTTCTTCTTCCAAGAGACTGTTTCCCCGGCCTTCTTGCTGAGCGCCCCGCCTGCCCTCGGCTCGAAAGTCTCTTTCGCCAAGTCGAGCTCTTGGAAGTGGTTGTCCAAATTGACAGTTACTGTTTCAACCCTGTCCGCGTTCGCGTCCGCCATGGCGGCGTCAACCATCCCCAAGAAATCCTCGATCGTAGCTTCGCCGACCAGCGCGCCCGCTGCAGGGCGCTCTGGGGCCGTCTTGCTCAAGACGCGGGACAAGGTATCCAGCTGTAGATGGTTAGTTTCGGGGTGGGCCGACTCTGTTTGCCCCCATCAAGCCCTGCAGGCCGTAGCAGCCAACGCCATGAGCTCGGGCCCTAGGCCTAGTCCTAGGCCCCCAGGCCCTCAGGCCACACGGCTAAGGGCCCTGGAAAGAAAAAACAAAAAACATTCCACGGGCGCGCTGGCCCTGGTTGGTCTCTCGGATCCAGGCTCTAGGCGGGGCCCCCGTCATCTCCCCTGGAGCCTCGGGCCCCTGGACCAAGACCCCTGACTACCTAGATGCTTAGTGTTCCGCCGCCGTGCCCCCTGGCGCGTTGAGGCGTGGACGAATGCCAAGCGCTGCCTGGCAGGGTTTCTGTTGTCCTCTAAAGTTGTATGGCTCGGCTAGGTCTAATAGGGAATAGGGGCCCACCCGCCCAACTCCTTGGGGCGCGCGCCCGCCCTCCTCCCGAGGGCCCCTGGGCGGGCATGGCGCAGCCCTGGCGCTCTCTGGGCCCCAGCCTTCCAAGACGGCCCCGGAAGGCCATCCAAGCCGCCAAGATGGCCCGACATGCCCCCAAGACAGCCCAAGAAGATTCCAAAACGGCCCAAGATGGCCCCGTGACGACCCAAGATGGCTTGAAGATGGCTGAAACTGCCCAGGAAGGTTCCCGGAGGAAACTACGGAGGGCCCCAAGGGGGCCCCCCAGCAAGTGTTTTTCTGAGAGGGCCCCAAACCAAACAATTTCCAAGATTGTCCCCAGAGGGCCCTTGAGGGCTCCGAGATGGCCCCGAAGCGCCCCCAGCAAATGCGTTTTAAGAGGGCCCCAGAAAGCGCTCCCCAAGCAGGCCCAAGAAGGCCCATGAGGGCCCCGAGAGGGCCCCAAGAGGGTCCAATATTGCCCTGAGAGACCCCCCCCCATCCCCAGACGGCCAAGGGGCCCCGAGCCCTGAGAGCCCCAGGGCGGCCCGCCAAGGCAGCCCAAAAGGGTTCAAAACTGCAAACAAAAAATGCTTAAGGGGCCCCCAAGCCTGCCCACGGGAGCATGGGCCTTCTGAGCGAGGTAGATACGAAAAGTGCTACATGTAGCAGCCTTCCTCTTCATCCTCCTCCCCATCGCCGTCGTCGTCGTCGTCGTCGACATCGCGATCCTCATCAACGCCGCCGCCATCATCATCGCCAGCGTCAGTCCACCAGTCGCCACCCAGAGTGCTGGCCTGACACGGTGGCGGGACTTGCCGTAGGCAGCTGTATGAATGGTTACGTGACTGCACACATGCATTATGAAAAAAAAGGGCGGGCCTTCGTCGGAGTCGAGGTGTCCGCCCCCAGTCGCGTCTGCATGTCGCCGCCAAGATCGTGGAACTCGGCGAAGGCAATCTGGATAGGCTTGATGTGCTGTGCAAGCTTGAAGACCGCAGCGACGGTATCCTTGGACTCCGCGGGCTCATCCGAGTAGTTCGGCAGGACCTTGTCCACGCGCTCGATCAGCTCCAAGTTGACACTGCTAGGCCACTCACTCACGTGGTTCTTCGCCATGAATGTCAACATCTGATCACGCCATGCCTTCAGGTAGTCACTGCTCTCGCCCGCAGGGTATTTCAGACCCTTTGCGTTCGTCAGCGCCGTGCTAAGACTCTGCCACGCCGCCGACGTGTCTGCGTCGCATGCCCCAATACCATGTTGCGCCAACAGAATGCTCAGCTGCTCAACTGCTGCCCCAACCTTAAAGATCTTCTGATCTGAAATCGAATGCTGCTGAAACTCGGCCACCAGCACAAGCCTCTTCTTCAATTCGTTCTTGTACTCTGCGTCCGTAGCGTTCTTGATGGAGTCCATTGCGGCGGGGTAGAAGGTGCTCAGGAGGCCGATGGCGCCGGCGCGGCTCGCTGCCTTGGTCGACTCGTCCTCGTCGGCTGCGAGCATGCAGACCTTGGAGATCCCGCGGTCAATGAAAGCGAACAACGTGTCTTCAAATTCCCTTGTCGCCCCTGCCCGGAGGGAAGCCTTGACCTCAGGCAATCGAGCGAACACCTGAACGTATGCATCGTCGGGGACGTCGTCAGAACCTCCCTCGCAGGTCAGCAGCTTGCGAAGGCGGTCCAACTCCGCAGCGTCAGCGCCCTCCGTCAGCAGAGTTTCTTCCCACTCGGTGTATTTCTCGGACAAGATCCTCTTGACGGTATCCTGGAGGAGGGCCACCCTTTTCTGATGATCACTTTTCTTGGTGCCCCCCTCCGCCCCGTCGGCATCGTCGCCAGCTGGCAAGTTATCCTGCAAACTGTCGGCTTCCTCCTGGGATGTTTCACCGAAGGCGAACTGGATGTCCTCCGACGAGCTGCCCTGGATTCCGGCGATGGGAGAAGCAACGCCCGCGATGCCGCGCGCGATGGACGCGACGTCCCGGAGCTCATCTTCCTGCGATTGGCCGATCGCTTCCAGGACCTCAGCTGTGACCTTCAGCAGGCGCTGGTCGCGATCCATAATCGTGGCGTAGTTGATCACGAAGGGCAGCAGCATGTGGTCGATCATGGTTTCTGACATAATGTCAGCCCTGGACTCCAACTGGATCTCTTGATAGATGTCCGCCCACGAGAAATCATAATTCTCACGACTGACGCTGCTGGCGACGGCGTCCTCGGGGGGAACTGCAAGTTGGGTCGCACTGCGGGCGACTTTGACCCCCGTGGCTCGGGGTCAGAAAAAGGGAAAGATAGATAGAGAGAGAGAGAGAGAGAGAGAGAGAGAGAGAGAGAGAGAGGAAGGACGGAGGGGGAGAGGAAGGAGGTTGGGCAGGGGGCCGTCGGCGAGCTGTCGCGTGAAGGCCTATGGTTTCAGAGCGGCCTCACATCGCGCGGCAGCTCGCCGTCGGCCCCCCTGCCCAACCTCCTCCCCCTTCCTCTCCCCCATCCCTCTCTCTGCGCGTGTCTTTTTTTCTCTCTCTCTCTCTCTCTCTCTCTCTCTCTCTCTCTTCTCTCTCTCTCTCTCTCTCTCTCTCTCTCTCTCTCTCTCTCTCTCTCTCTCTCTCTCTCTCTCTCTCTCTCTCTCTCTCTCTCTCTCTCTCTCTCTCTCTCTCTCTCTCTCTCTCTTTCTCTCTCCCTTTGTCGGCCCCCTGGGCCCCTTGGGCCTGGATTCTGGACAAGGCGCTTCGCGCGCGGTCAGAACCTCCAAGATGTCCTCAGATTGCTCCAAGATTGCCCCGGAAGCCCAATATGACCTCCAAGATGGCACGAAATATCCCGCGATGGCTCAAGACTCTAGACTCTAGACAGCTTCCAACGTGCTCCATCTTTCCAAAACGGGCCCAAGTGGCCGCCAGCACCAGTCACCAGACGAGAGGCCCACGTCCTCCAAAAGCCATTGGCAGACCAATAATGTGCGCCTTCTCGCCTTTTCGTTTCCGACGGGTCTCTGAGATCTCGACGCGGCACCTGCGTGGCTCAAGACCCAAGATAGCCCCAGGGGGGGCGCAAGAGTGCCCCAAGATGACCCTCTTTTTTGACAGAGCCCTGGGAGGGTCCCACGGGGGCCCCAAGAAGGCCCTGGGATGGCTCCAAGAGGCCATGGCCTTCGCCCTCCCCCCCTCCTCCTCCACCTCCCATCCCCTCGCCCGCGTCGCCCTCCTCCTGCCCCCCCCCCCGGGCCCTAGCCCTAGCCGCCCTAGCCCTATAGGCCCTAGAGCCCTAGAGGCCTAGTCACCATCCGCCTCGTCATCTCCTTCATCCTCGTCCTCGCCCCTAGGCCCCATCCCCGTCCCGCTCTTCATCCTCCTCCTTCCCGTCCATCCCCTCCCTCCCCTTCTCCAAAGATGGACGTAGGAGGCCTCTACTCTACTCCACGAGGCTCGCGCGACAACTCCTCAGGGCATCGGTTCTGGATGGCGGCTAAGCGGAGGTTCCAATGATCATAATTAGAATCGTTAGAGATTAGAGCACCCCGGCAGTCATCGTGCGTCAAGAGCGCCCGCACCAGCTTCAAAGAGTCATCTGAAAACTCCTTGTCGATGAGCTCGAATACCCTGCGCTGCCATATGAGCTTCTTCGTCTGCACTGGGAGGGGCGTCTTGAGCTTCCCGATTGCTGCCAGGTGAACCTTCATAGCCTTCAGGTCGATTGACTTGACCTTGTCAGGCGCCAGCTCCACGCAATGCGAAGCCACCTGCTGTGCCCGCAGCATTTTCGCAGTCGTGGGAGGGTCTTTGGACTTCCCCGTATCCTTGCGGGTCAACGACTTGATGAGCCCCCCCACTTGGTAGAGGTCCTTCTTGGGAGCATACGCACCAGTCAAGATGCCCGTCAGATTTGAAAGCCTACCGACGTATAGGTCCACCTGAGAAGAGAGCTTGGTGTTCTCGATCCCGGCGATGGACATGACGTCATCCGCGCGCGCTGCCGGCGAGTGGGCGTCGACCAGAGCGGGAGAGGAACCCGCGCCCCTGGAAGCTGGTGCAAATGACGCAGAGGCATTCGAGTCCTTGGTTGGAGTGGAAGTCCGTCCAACTCTGCCGCCTCTGCCTCTGCTGCCGCGGCCCCGCGCAGTCCTGGCCCTCTTACAAGCAGCAGGAAGCACCTCGACGTCCTCATCATCATCCATCGCCAAGCCGACGTCAATCTCCTGCTGGACTCCTGGCGCCGCCTCACCGTTCGGGACGGCGGACTGGGTCGCGGCTACCTGGGCTTGAGCTGTCAACTCCCGGTCGCGCTCCTGCCGCACCTCTTCTTGGAACTTGACGATAGCGGCCGAAGAGATGGGAAAGACTTCTGCGCCGCTGGAGTCGCCGATCTTGGGGAGGCGCATCTGCTGCTGAAACACGTCCGAGCCTTGGCCGTCGCGCACTTGGCGGTTGGCCTTAGCGATCGCGGTGTTCAAGACGACGCTGCTCCGGGTCTCGAACGTGATCTCGGGTTCCTTCGTGGTGTCCTCCACGACGAAGCCAGTTCGAGGACCAAATTTGCCCTCAATCGTCGACTGCTGCAAACCCTTCGTCTCTGGCTTGAACCCATGTTCGGCCTCGAATCCTGCCGAGTCCGTGATCCTAGCGTGGACCTTCATGACGCACTCGGTCTTGTGCTGCAGGTCGACCTCCTGGCTCTGGAAGGGCTCGCTGACCGAGAAGCCGAGTTTCAGGGCTACATCTCCGGCGCCGCGGATACGCTGGCCGAGCTGGGGGTCCTGCGCACAGGCAATCTTCGCGGCGGTCGGGGCGTAGCCGAATTGGCCGACGTAGATGCCAAGGGGGCAAGAGCTGCACCAATCATCAATCGCTATCTTCTTCTCGTTCGCTGAACCCTTGAACTCGACCGCGTACTTGTTCCACTTGACCTTGTCGCTCCGATCCCCGCAAGAGCAACAGATCCGAACGTTGATGGTGGCCGCCCCGTCGCTGCCCATGCTGGCGATCCCAGACGCGGCCGCCATGGCCACCAATCAATCACGTGAGGTGAGTTTCTCTCGCAAACTTGCAAGATTCAAGACACAGCTGTGGCGGGACGCACAGACACCTCTCGTGACTCTCGTGGCTTCGAGATGTTAACCCCCAAGTAGTGATAGTATAGTGACTTAGTGAGCCTGTGCCAACGACTAATGTACGTCAAAAATCCCATCCGGGCGCCAGAGACCCCAATCAGCACATCTAAGTTCAATGCCGATTACTAGATTCACTAGTTACTAGATTGTATTACTGCATTACTGCTCTTATCAGAGTGAGGGGGCGAACGGTCTTACAGTGTCCCTGAGGACCTGGGTGCGTCCCTGAAGTGGGGACCTGCGGTAAGGATTCGGATTGCGTGTTGTCGTTGGTGGTGGCGTTGTTGTTGCTGTCGTCCCGAGCTGGAGGTTTTCGGCCAAAAATCAGAACGCGGCAGCCCCAGGGTCCTATTCGAATTGTTGATGCGGCCCCGAAAAGCCCTCTCTGGGCCCCCAGTCAGAAAACGGTCTAGACGGGGCCTAGGCCGAGGGCCTGGGAAGGGGTCGGGACCTTTAGTGGCCGACGCTGCGGGGGAAAACACGCAACGTCGCGGGCAGGGGTCGGCGGCCCTCGTCGGGTGCACTGGACGAGCAGCAGCGGCAGCAGGACGGCGGCAGGAACGGCCTGGGCTGGCCGCGACGGCACGGCTTCCGCCAGCAGCAAGGCGGCATCAAGTAGGGCCTTCTTTCTCGCCGGGTTTCCGCCGAGCTTCCGCGGGCCTCCGCTGGCAAAACAAATCTCCTCGTGTTTCCGCCGGCTTCCGCCAGCCGCCGACCTTCCACTGGCGTCCGCCGAGGGCGACATGTCAACGTCTGACTCTTCCTCAAAAAAAAACGAGGCCTCGCCCCGGACTCGGGCCCCCCCAGGGCCCCAGGGTTGGATGAGGAATAGGAGAGGGAGAAGGGGGACGGGGGGAGCGGAGGAGGAGGAGGAGCGGTTGGAGTTGGAGGGGCCAGGAGAAGGCGAAGGGAGGATGAGGAGGACAAAGAGGAGGAGGAGGAGGAGGAGGAGGAGGAGAAGGAGGAGGAGGAGGAGAGGAGGACGAGGGCCAAGTACGAATTTGGGACACGCCTGAGAACCAACCGTTCTCCACAGCAGCCTGCGCACGGCGCAAGCCGCAAGTCCTTGCTGCTGCTAGCGGCTAGCGTGCTAGCGTGCTGCCAGGGAGCGCCACGGCCGCTGGCACAGACGCTTGAGCGGCGGCTGCGCTGCAGCCGCCGCGCCCCACGCCGCTGCCGCAGCCTCTGTCGAAGCCGCTGCCTGCGCCGAAGGTCTGGCAAAAAGCCCAGGTGCTCGCAACACTGCAAATATGGAATTGATCACGGTGCCCATGCACTGCGCCGCTACCGCCTCGCCGATCATGCTCAACCTCTGGCTCTCTGCAGGTGCGACGTCCAGCACGAATGCTGGAAAGCCCATCAAAGATGCCAGATCACCAGCGACCAAGACCCTGTCGATCTCGAAAGCGTACTTCTTGCTGTTCGTCAGTGGGGTGCTGGGGCGGCCTGGTTTCGAGCTGCATCGAAACACTGATTGGGAGACGTCTGCGAAGAGACCGTTGGCGATCGTGATATCAGCAGGGTCCTTGCCGAGCTTCTGCGCCCTCTTGAGCCACACGAGGTCAAGAACCGAACGTTCGCGTGCTGTTCCTGCCATCCCGATGAGCATCACGCCGGGACGACCAGTCCATGGCGGGGGGCTCGGCATTGAGCTCAATCCGAGGGACGCCAAGACCTTCTCCTCGTGCAGCTCCCACTGGGCCTTGGCCCTGGCGTTGGCCTTGGCGCTGGCGGCGGCAGGCCTCTTCAACGTCCGCCCACGAGCCGGTGCCTCCGAGACTCTCGAGGCGCCGCCCACAGTCTCTGCTGCTGCTGCAGCTGCGCCGCCCGTGAGCTGTAGATGGCACGATTTCTGGGTGCTGGAGAGGGGGACCGAGAGGCAGGCGGGGCCTCTAGACTCTTGACTCTAGACTCCTAAACTTCTAGACTGTCTCTAGGGTGACACTTGACTCTCGAACTCCAGAGTCTAGTACAGATTAGAGCAGAGGGTATAGATAGAGTATAGAGGGTCATTCGAGCACTAGGTCCTAGGTCCTAGGTCACTAGAGGGCCCTTTCGGATCTCTCGGGGCTCTCCTCGAACCTTTTGGGACTCTTCCGGCCCGATGTGGAAGTGTTCGTTTTGAGGGACGCTCAAAACGAACAGTCCCTGGCTAATTCTGGGGCCCTCTTGGGCTCTCCCAGGTTCCTCTCGGAGCTCCCTGGGGGCCACTCTGGAGCCCCAGGAGGCCCTTTCGCCTTTCGGATCTCTCGGGCCCGCCTCCATCTCTCTCCTCGCCGTCCTCTCTCTTGTAGCCAAATGGCCCCACGATGGCCCCAATATAGTTCAAGCTGGCCTGAGATGGCCCCGATATGGCTCCTCGGGGGAAGATGGGCCCTCTTGGACCATCCCCAGTGCTCTCGGAGGGCCCCAAGACGGCCCCAAGACGGCTCCAAGCGGCCACCTAGAGAGTCCGAAGAGGCTCTGAGAGTCCCCCCGTGGCGTATATAACTCGAGGCTCTTGTTATGCACCCCTTGGAGCCGTCTTGGGGCTCTCTTGAGACCCTTGCGGGCCCTCTCCAGCGCCCTTGGAGGGCCCCATGAGGGCCCCAAGACGGCTCCAGGCGGACCCGAAGAGTGTCCCAAGATGCCCCCCAGAAGCCCCGCGTGGCGTATATAACTTGAGGCTCTTGTTATGCACCCACCGGGGTGGCCTCTTGGAGCCCTCTCGGTGCTTTCCTGGACCCTCCCCAGGGCCCTCGGAGGGCCCCAAGAGGGCCCCAAGACGGCACCAGGCGGACCCAAAGAGTCCAAAGAGGGTCCCAAGATGCCCCCAAGAAGCCCCCCGTGGCGTATATAACTCGAGGTTCTTGTTATGCACCCACTGGGGTGGCCTCTTGGAGCCCTCTCGGTGCTTTCCTGGACCCTCCCCAGGGCCCTCGGAGGGCCCCAAGAGGGCCCCAAGACGGCTCCAGGTGCGAAATCAAAGATCAGAGATGGGGCCGGGGGCCCCCAGGGACCTCCAGGAGCAGAGGCCGTTCAAGGCCGACGTGTCCACGAAATCTGTCTCCAGCTTCTTGGTATAGAGGGCGCCTTTGTTTCGAACGATTTGCTCCACCTCGGGCCTTGCTCGCCTCTTGCGCAGTGGCGACCCACCCCGCGGGCCATCTCGGGCCCCGAGGCCCTCGGAAACGAGACCGCGGCGCGAAATCAAGATCCTCTGCAACGCCTGCTTGGAGCCTTTTGGGGGGCACTAAGTGGGCCCTGGGAGGTGTCACTTTCACGGGCGTTGAAAGTGACGCCTCGCAGGGCCCGTTGGCCCTCTTGTAGCCCTCCTGGGCCACTCTTGGAGCCCTCTTGGCGCCACCTGGCCCTCTTGGGGCCTGCTTGGGGCCTTCCTTGGGCCCTGGGGTGAGCCCTGGGAAATGTCGTTTTCACGGGCGTTGAAAGTGACACCTCGAAAGGCCCTCCAGGGTCCCTCTTGGCGCCCCCTTGCGGCTGTCTCGGGGCCTTCTGGGAGCTTTTCTGGGGCACGCCAATCGCAAACATTGTTTTGCTGCATGTGGGCCCCAGGAGCACCCTGTGGCGGTATTGGCCTTTCCTGGGGTCCTGCTGGAATCTTTTCTCGGCTCTCAAGCGGCTCCGAAGAGCTCCACAAAGGGCATTCAAAGCTACCGGGGGGGCTCTGACAGACAGCCGCGCACACCTATCGTAAACGCTGCTTTGCGATTGGCGTGCGCGGCGGGCATCCCGCGACCGTCGCGGGGCCGTCTTGGGCCGTTCTGAGGTCCCCTTATTAGGCCCTCTTGGATCCCTCCGGAGGCCTTTCAGGGCCAGCTTGCGGCAATCTCCAGGGGCTGTATTGGGCCCCAGAAGCGCATGTAAAAACCCGCTGGGGGGGGGCTTGACGGGCCCCCGCGCGGTGTGCCCAGAGGGCCGAGGGCATCCCGTGACCGTCGTGGAGCCGTCTTGGGCCGTTCTGAGGTCCCTTTATTAGGCCCTCTTGGATCCCTCCGGAGGCCCTCTAGAGCCAGCTTGTGGCAATATTGTATTCGCCCTGGGCTCTTCAGGGGCCCCCTTGGGCTCTACAGGGGCCCTTATTGGGCCCTCTTGTCGCGAGGGGGGGGAGGGTGGAGGGGTGTGCTCAGGGCGCGCGGGGAGGGGGGGGCCGGGGGAGAGGGGGTAATTCGGGCGCGCGGCGAGGGGGGGGGGGGGTACTTAGGGCGCGGGGAGGGGGGGGGGGGGTACTTAGGGCGAGAGGGGGGGGGGGGTACTTAGGGCGCGTGGGGAGGGCAACTATTGTGTCAATGCTATATGAAGTGTGTCAACAGGTGTCAGACGTGTTGATAAAAAACTCCGGGGGGCTGAAATTGAGTCAACTTTGTGTCAACTTTGTGTCAACTTTGTGTCAATGTGTCAACTTTGTATCAACTGTGTGTCAACTTTGTGTCAACTTTGTGTCAACTTTGTGTCAACGTTTTGTAAAAAAAACTCCGGGCAGTCCTTGAACATCCAGAGTGCGCGTCGGAAAACCCCGGCTAGAGATGTCAAGCCGCCTCTGGACTCTGGACTGCGACCAGAGCGGCGTTGGACTGACGACCTACTTGCTTGTCTTCGCAGACTACAGTTACAAGTGCAAGGCCCTTTGGTGCCCACTCAGATTCAATGGATCGGGAGCCTCGTTGGGTTCTCTGGAATCTGGAAGTACGGATTGGGCTTCACGAAGAATTCAGGGATGAAGGTCAGAGCGGTCGATAGAAAACCTTGGCGTGAAGCATAAAACACAATTGAGTACGTGCCGAGAGCTTAGGCTTAAGGCATAAATCTGGATCGGGGCTCAATCTAGGACCTCTAGGGACTCTAGGCTCTAGGACCTACAAGACTCTAGACTCTAGGACATTTGGACTCCCGTAAACAAGGAAAACAATCGGATCCTGCAACAATGAGGCTGTCAAAGATGTACCATGTGGAAGCATGGCATCTTGCCATTTCAAAGGCGGCTGCCTCGCCCTCATGAGCTGGGCACCTCGAACGAACCCCATCGCCTGCTTGAGGTCCTGCTTGGAATGGTACTGCTTGTTCAAACCGACGATGAAGAGCCTGGGCTGCCGGGCAATGCATGACGCTTTACGGGTTATGGATTATGGCATATGGGCCCATTGGCAATGGTTGCCATTGCCGAGCCAATCATAACCCAGAAAGCACCGGCATCCCCCCTCGCCATTGGAGCTTCCAATTAGGCCCTAATTGGAAGCTCCAATGGCGAGGGGGACGCCCGTCGGAGGTTGGAAGAGCTTCATTTCAGAAGTGAGCCTGTTGCGACTGCACTCTGACCAGCAGTCGAGGGACATCTTGAACGCCTTGACCCAGTAATCCTGAAAGCAATCGGCGCTAAGTAGGTCTTCCAAAGGGGTCGTGCCTCTGCCGGCAACCTTCCTGCCGAATCCATCCACGTTTTCGAAAATGAAGGCAATCGGCGAAAATATCTTAATGGCTCTAGTCATCTCCTCGGGCATCCCAAACTTCTCATGAGATTCCACGCCTCCCTCGACATACCGCCACTCTCGAACTTGCGAAAATGGCTGGCATGGAAAGCCAGCGATAAGAAGGTCGGGGGGGCCCTTCTGCTGCACGATCTGCTTGACCCCGCACACGTCGGCGCACTGCTTGTGATAATGACACGCGGGTCCTGGGTGCACAGCGTCGTTGCCCATGTAGTCCAAGAGCTCGCTCACGTCCCTGAAGAAGTGGGTGTCCTCCCTGGGGGTGGGCCCTGCCACCTGCCGCTTGTGGAAGAGCAACGAACTCTCCTTCGTGTCGCAGCTCATGAGGCAATGGTGCGAGATGCCCAATTTATGGCAGCAGTAATTCTCTGTCCCCATCCCGGAGCACAACGAAACAATTGTCACATCACGTTGTTGGGGCCCTCTCTTGGCAATCTGCTCCCGGGTGGACAGCTTCACGAATTTCCACCACTCCACTTGCCGAGGGCCCTCTGGAAGATCCCCAGGGTTCCATGCAACGCTAAGGTCGACGTCGTATACCACTGACGACGCGCTCTCGGGGGTAGCAGCTGATTCATTTCCAGAATCTGGGAACTCTTCATCACTGACTACGTCCTGCACCTCTTTCCAAGCGTTCCAAGCTGAGGGGCTGCCCTTGCTCGCCGGCGACTCGGCTCCAGCTGCGGCTCCAGCTGACATGGCGGCCCAGTAAGTCTGGAAAGCGAGAAGAAATATGGAAATGACTGGAATGATTATTAACTGATTCATCGTTTGGAGGACAGCGCTGCGCTGTCATCTGAGAATGGAAATTCCAATGGCATGCGTACTCCTTTATCAACGTCACCGCATTGTTTGTATTTAGTGATTTGTACTGCACTTTGATATGTTGCCTGGGGCCTGGGCATTCTGGACCTGGCGAGGCGCCCTTTAGAACAATAGAAAATATAGGGGCCCCTGTAGACAAGCTGCGTTTGGGGGGGGGGATAACCTTGATCCTAAATCGACCCACGAGAAATACATCCAAGACAATTCTAGATTCTAGGCCGTGCGCCCAACAGCGCTAACAAGTGGCAATATCTTCCTGCTCACGGGGGTGTACGAGAGTGGCTGCGCACTGCTTCTCCTCTGCATTACTGGTTCGGTCTTGAACCATGAATCTAAAATTCTAAATACGTTGGCCTTGATGTTGTTTGTCTGTTTTCTGCTTACGCAGGGGCACAAGCTCGTTTACTTGATTCAACGCTTCTGCGCATGAGACCTACCTACCTAATACGCAGATCTAGAAATTATCAGCCTATAGGGCCTAGCTGCTAGGCCCTAGCAGCACATGGGACATAGGACCTAGCACCTCTCCGGCTCCACGTGTCAACGCGATTCGAGAACCCCAATGATTTGCCTCAATGGACTCAATGGTCGCAGACCAAGTGTTGCCATGAGTCAACGAGGCAAGGGCTGGGGCATCAAACTGCACGAATTTATGTGTATGTTGCGAGTAATGCCCGTGGCCGACTCATGATATCAAAATCACAAGGGGGGGTGCTTTTCCAAGCCTTACATCCTGATCACGTCGGGCTCTGGCCAACCTGGGTCAGGCCGAGGAACTGCGGGATCCCCTTCCTCGCGGCTGAGAAGGACTCGAATTGCAGGGTCAGTAGGCGCTTGAACGAATAACTGCTGGCGGGCAGCCTGTCTGTCTGCAAAGGCAGCAATGGGAAGATACCTGTGCAGCTCAGCCGTCGTCGTGGTTCCCTCTCGCAACCACACGATCAGCTGGCCCACTGGGCGGCCAGATCCTGCGCGAAGCGCGTTGAAATTACACGTCCTCGTGCGCCTGCACCGGGCGTGGTGCCCTGGTGTCGTGCACCTAGCATACAAGGAGTTGCTCGCAGGATCGTAAGCGACCCACCCGCCTTCAAAAAGAAAATGCTGCTGGGCAACCCCGGCACCACCGTGGCCGCCCCCGCCCCCGCCCCCGCCAGCGGCCCCCTCGGCGAGGGGAATTGGCGGCGGAGGCGGCGGTGGAATTGGCGGCGGAGGCGGCGGTGGAACTGGCGGCGGCGGAGGCGGCGGTGGAACAGCATCGCTGCCCTCGTCGCCGCCCACGCCGCTCTCGCCGCCCGACAGGGGGTCGTCGCCAGATCCGAAGATACTGTCAAGATCAAAATCAAGGTCCACCGCTCCCCTGTGAGAGCCTTCGGCCAGCGCGTCAGCTCTGTTGGGCTTGCGGCTTGCGGCTCACACCGTAGTAGGATATAGGAGTGAAAGCGCCAGGGCTAGTCCCGGCTCGGCACGGGGCTCTAAGCTTTAAACTTTAGAAACTTTAGAATTTAGAATAGAAGCCTAAGTGGTAAACTTGCGTTAGCGGCTAAGCAGGCAATCAGGCAATACTGCGGTAGCCTAGGGCCCAGGGCCTAAGCTTCGGGCCTCGACCCCGCCCTCTGCCCTCACTTAACAGCCTGACAGACCTACACGCACTACAACCCTACTGGCCATACTAGGCCCTAGGTCCTAGGCCCTAGGCCCTAGGCCCTAGGCCGGACCTGGGCCCCATGGATGTTTTCTCAAACTGTCTGCATCGGGCATTGTCTTATGATTCGCCCTTTCTATCGGATGTTATATTTTGCAGCCGAACTTTGCAATTCGGGACTTATGCTTTGTGGTGCGAAGGCTGCGCCAGCCCCTCCGCGCTGGCCGCGACGTCGGGGGCATGGCGCACCCGCCTGGGCGCGTCGGCGCAACTGCGGCCCCAGTTCAAGAAGCTGTCGACATCGCGTCAGCTGCTACGCTGCTGCGCCACAATCCGAACAGGCCTCAATCAAACAATTTAGCGATCCCACCCCGATTGCAAGCCTTGGCGGGCGAAGGAAACCCCTGGCGACACGAGAAACCTCGCCAGATTCAAGATAGTACCAATGACTAAATTTCAGACCCTTCCCGGGAACCCTTGCCCTCCTGAGCTCTGACTCTGACGGAGGGGCGAGCAGCCGGTGGATCTGAAAAGAGAGAATCCATGTCCTCATCACCTGAATTGCGTTGCTCTTCGTTATCATGTCCAAAAGCACCTTCTGATGAACCTGCCCCGGCCTCCCCACCTGGACCTGGAAGCACCTCATCTCCGTCCAGGAAGGCGGACAGGAGATCATCGCAATGCAACTGATCATCGTCTCCCAGCAGAGGGTCGCCATCGGCCTCGTCGCCGCCGCGGGCGCCGCCCGCCCCGTCGCCGCCGTCGCCGCCACCTGTGCGTCGCGCGGTCTTGGGCTCACAAGTGCCCCTGTAGTGCCAAGGTGGCCCAAGAAGAATCCAAAGGGTTGCGGGGTTCCCGCAGGCCTCCGAGAGGGACCCGCGATGGCCCAGGACTGCCCCTGGACGGAGGTGACTGGTGCGGGGGCGGCCAGGGCAACCAAGGACTGCCCGAACACGCTTTTTCAGGCGACCCCAAAATTGCCCAGAAGGGCACCGATAGTGGCCAAGATGGCCCCGCAACCCTTGGAGAGCCCAGGGGCGCCAGAAAATATCAAACGTTGCCCCACGAGGCCTCTGCAGAGCCCATGGGGGATCTCAACTTAGCCCCATGACGCCCAAGGCTAGGGCTAGCGGCTAGGGCTAAGGAGTGCCCCAAGAGTGCTGAGTATAGCCTAGGGCCCAGGGCCTAGGCTATAGTTTCTAACGCAGTGCAACGCAGCATGGAAAATGCATCTCTATCGTAATTTCTGGAGCACCCCGCGCAACCTGCGCCATCATCCACGACGTCGGGTACTCCGGCCCAACCTCGAGGAGGTCGACGGCCGCGCCCGCGGCCTGCTCCACCGCGTCCAGGGCGCATGTCTGTGTCGGGGTTCCAGAAGGGGACGACGTCGAAGCCCTCCGCCTCCACTTCCAGCTCTCGTGGAGTAATGTCATCCAGCTCCAATTCTGTTGGGGCCAGTCTGAAGAATTCGGCGCTCCAGGGCTGGGTCAAGTCCATGCGACGACCAGCGGCGCCGCCAAGATTTCGGAGGCCAAGATTGAAACTGTTCCGGACAAGAGGCCCTGATACGTCAATGATTGGTTGCAAGGTGAACCTGGGCGGGAGAATCTCATCGTCCTCATGCCCTCCCATGACCCAAAATGTGGGGATACTCTTGTGGTGCACGTGGGCCGTGTGTAACCGCACTCGTTGAAGATTGCCGGTAGAATCTCTCGCGCGCAGACAGATCACTTGGAAGCCCATGCCGACGACCTCCGCAACGTCCTTGGCACAGTACGGGCTCCTCGAGAATAAACAAGCGCATAACCTCTCAGGAAACTTCAGGGCCCTGAACCCGGGCGACGCGGGCTGGTCTCTGCCTGGCGCGCAGACGCAATTCCCTAACAAGGCGCACTTTGACAAGTTGGCTGATGCTGGAACTTTACCTATGGGGTCGACTTTGTCGTGCTCGATCAGATCGTGCAGCTTCTCCCAGAAACTAGATATCTCTTGGCCATCGTGCTCCATGGTGCCCCACTTCTGGTCTTTCCGACCGTCGAGAGCAGCCACGCACATGGCAGCCTTGATGGCAGTTTGACAGCTACTCTCCTGTTCCTGCAACTTGATGCCACGAACCACGCCGCCTGGTCCTGATAAGTCCAACCAGCCCTCTGGGCTGAGGCTGAGGTGGTCTACTAGCGTCTAGCGGCGCGTCTAGCGGCTAGCGCGCTTCCTCTTGGAAACCCTCTTCTTCCTCCCCGGGAGAGCGGGCCGATTGTAGAAACCTTGCGGTGACGGGCAGAACTTGGACGTCGACCGCTGGCCAGCTGCCGACGGCGCCAGCACTGCCTGGAAGCTGCCGAGCCTCCAAGGAAGGCATCTCCAGCCAAAACCGAGGAGGAGGAAAGGGGAGGAGGGGAGGAGGAGGAGGAATGGTGAGGCTTGCGAGGGCTGGCCTCTTGGAGCATTGGTTGTTGCCTTCTTCGGAAATTTTGGGAGCTCTCGGGGCTCTATCGGGATCCTCTCGGGGGCCCTTTGGGAAGTTATTTGGGGGCCTCTCAGGGCGATCTTGGAAGCTATCGGTCAAGGAGCCCACCCCCACCCACCCCCACCACCATATCAGGCCCTAGCAGGGCCGCCCCTTATGGAGCCCGAAAAATGGCCTCGTAGGGCCCTGCTGATGTTCTCTTAGCGTCTTAGCGGCTACGGTTGGCGGCCCCCGCCGACGCAGTCTTGGCGCTGCTGCCGCTGTTGATGGCCGCAAGACGCAAGAACGCAATAATGTTGATGGTGCTAAACGCTAAACAGCGCGATCTTTCTCCTCGATCGACTCTGGATGGGCTGGCGGGGGTACTCGGATGCGCGAAGCGTCGAGTATTCTGGAAGCTGTCACTTACGACCCCAGCATTCATGACGGCACCATTATCCTTGAATGTGTTATTGTACCTTGGGACCCGTCCCCTCCCCCTCCCCCCTCACTCCTCCCTCCCCTTTCCCTTCCCCCTTTATCCCCCTCCTCCTCCTCTGGAGACCCCTCCTCCTCCTCTGGACTCTGGAGGGTCGGAGAAGCAGGAGGGGGACATGACGGGGCATAGGAAAAATTGACTGGCTTGGGGACCCGAGGGAATCATGCCTTTAGATAGCACCCGGCGGCACTCCATATCGCTAGCCGCTCGCATTTCACGGTCCTGGCGGCCCACGGCATGCTTGAGCGCAGCGACCCGGCGTTTTACTTCGTGGAGAGCCCCCTCTGTATATTGGTCTGGAAGGGCCACCACGTCAGCCGCAGTCCGACCTAGATGATAATAATGCGACCGTCGACGGGGTCGATCGGTCGGATTCGGACCTACGCGCGCCGATGGCCGCGACCTCTGAGCCGAAGGACCCGCTCCAGGGGACTGGGGACTGGGGGCCTGGCGCGTCAGGAGGGGCCCGCGGCGTCATTAGCCATTAACCGCTAGCCCCCTGAGGCCTCCGTGACCCCCCTGGGGCCCTAGGCGGCGGTGAAGGGGCGGGCAGAGGCACGGGACGGGCTGGGCAGGTCGGCGATTGGAAAGCAGTGAGCTGGCCCCGCCACGGAGGAAGTAGGTTAAGGCCACCGCAATTATCGGGAACATCGGTGGAGCGATCCTGAGCGGAGGGGCGAATGCACTGCATCTCCCTCGTCGTCGTCATCCTCCTCCTCCTCGTCCTCCCCCCCCTCCTGGCCCCCTCCCCCCTCCCCCCTGTTCTATGCGCTGTGGCGCGTATGGGGCTCCACGCACTCACAACCGAATATCGCATTGCAAGGTGCGAGCGGCCGAACCTCGGGGCCGTCGTCGATTTTCGAAACCCGAAAGAGCCCTGGCTCAACGCCACCGCCCAACTGGAGCATTCACTTGGGGCCCTAACGTGACCCTACGAGCGAACCCTCAGAAACTACACTACAAGGGGTAGCGGCTAGCGGGTAGCGGAGCGGTCTACACTGGAGATCCGGCAGCTGAGGCCAGCACTGAACTCGTCAGCAATGGCAGCTGATCCGTCGTGCAAATCGCCAAGAGCTTGGAATGCGGCTGCGACACCTGCGGCATCCCGCAGGGCCTGCCCTCTGGTCGCCGAATGCGTGCTCCAGGGCGGTAGTCCTCGCTCCCTCCGGGACTGGGCCACTGCGGCCCGCCTCTCATAATGTTGTCTCTGTTGCGGCGTGAGGCCGCGATACTCTGTCAGGGCCTGCGAAGCGATCAAGCAGAAATCTTCCTTTTTCTTGAAACTGAGCCCCTCAGCTCTGGCTGCCGCCCAGCGGTCGTGGCAGAATGCGTTCCATGAGTGGTACTTGCGGCGGCACCTGGCTGGGGCCTTACCCTCGACGTCCTGGTGCGCCGCGGCGGTGCCAATACCTCCCTCACGCAGCCGCGTACAAGTCGCAATGAAATTCGCAGAAAGTGCCTGCAGATCGGCAGCGCAGGTTTGCAAAGACAGAAGCTTGGTGAACCGCCTGACCATGGACCATCGAGATTCGATCCGCCCTATGCAGAGCTCTTGCAATATTGCCATTAATCTGAGTTCTGCCCGAGCCTCAGGTGACCCCAACGATGATGAGTATTGTTTCAGGTACGCGTGAGAGACTGGGTCTAAAACACACGGTCGTTCCAAGAATGAGTCGCGCATGGCCCTCATATCATCACCCGGTTGCGCATCCAAGAGGCGGTGCAGCCTGAAGGGGAAGCGTTCCTCTGGCCAAATAAGAAGATCGTTCAGACCGGCAACTGCGCGGGACAAAACTCTGAAGGCATAGCAACGCAACTCCGACGTCCGATATCTCATCGGCACGCAATTCCAAGGGGACTTCCCGTCCACATGCGCAACGATGAGCTGCTTGAAATGATCCAATGCTGGCTGTGTGTAGTAATGATCCAATCTGAGTTTTACTCGAAAGTCGCGGTGGCCAGTTCGGGCCTCGTTGAGTCGTTGGGCCTTTGTCCATTTGTGGGAAGACGTTTTGAACATGCGCTCCAAACACACTTGGCGACCAGAAGCCACTACCTTCAATACTGCAATGTGGGCGATGTTGTCTGAGTTCCTCACGAAATTCATACCTTTCTGGCACCACCCCCACGATATTTGTTTCCAATCATCGCCTGGAACTCCAGCAGCGAGAAGAGCTTCGGCAGACAATCCACCAACAGCTGAATCAGAGTTGGCGATCGCAAGCAAGGCGGCCCGTGGTGGCTGGTTAAGCTCTGGATACCTCTCCAAAGCCATGCGCTGGTAAGTTGCGCTGAAAAGGCCATGCGAGCACTCCAGGAAACACACCGCTGCAAACACCTCTTCAGATCCTGTCCACTTTGCTCGAGAGAAATGTTTCAGCGGCGTGACGAGCCGAGGAACCAGAAAACATTTAATCTGCTCCAGCGTGTGCTCCCGATTGCGGCAACATCCGCGACAATGATGGTGCACCTTGTCTGTAATGGAGATGTCCCCATTAAGGAGTGTGTTGCAAACAAGAGTATGCCATTGAATGGGAACTTTGGACAGTTGCCCCTCTGTAATAAATCTCGAGCCGTTCTGCGATTACGTCGTAAAGCAACTCGCGAAACCGGTTCCTCGTTGCAACCTGCAGGTGGACCTCCTCCTTTTCCTCCTCCTCCTCTTCCCCCTTTCCATCCTCCTCGCCACCCTCTCCTTCTACTCCCCCTCCCCCTGGACCATGGGCCCAAGAGCCTGGGGCCCTAGCCCAGAGCACGCGTAACAAACATGTCCAAGAACACCCCCGTGCCCTAGGCCCCAGGCCCCAGCGCCCCCAGTTGCCCAGGTCCCCAGACACTCGGATATTAACCCGGGGACCCGACCTGACTCAAGGACAGCATGGCGTTCAGGATGCCAGTGACTTCGGTTTTGGCCAAATCATTTGTACGCGTGGCTGTCGTCATGAGCTTGTGCAATTGACATGGTATGCGCCTTGCAGCGGCAAGGGGCCCGCACGACGTCACAACAGCATCTGTTGAATCTGTTACTTTAGAATGATTGTGCACGAAATCCCGGTGGAATCTGTCATTTGATTTCGCGTCGTCAGTCGTGTGGAGTCTGACAATCCTGGGGAAAGACCCTCCCCTCAAAATGTCTGGGCGGTGCACCTGGGCCTCAATAGATTTCTTGATGCACTCTGCAGTGGTGCGATCACAGTGCTGCAGCCACGTCGCAAATGAAAAATAGAAGCACAATATCTTGTCGCTGTTGACGTGCCGAACGAGCAGCGCGGAAGACCACTCCGACTGCATGAGTTTGGCGAGGCCGATGCATGACGCCTTTGATTCGAGATTATTGTCCCTGGCTCGCACCCAGCCGGAGGAGGAGGGATCGGGGAATAGGAAGGAGGGCGGGAGGGATTGGGACGGGAGGGAGCAGAGGGAAGGGATAAGTACGATAAGATGCTCGGGGAGAATTGGACGGAGAAGGGGACAGGGGAGGGGTCGGAGGTTGGGGGGGGGGGGAGGGGGGCGGGGGCGGGCGATGGGGAGGGGGGGCTATGAGTGGCGCGCGGGGGATGGATAGATGCAGGAAATCTAAGGCTCGAGGCTTACGGGGTCAGATTGGGAAGGGGGAGGGGTGGGGCGATGGGGGTCGACAGCGGGGCGCGGGATGGCAGGCCGAAAGGGAGGGGGGGCAGGGGGGGGGGTTTGAGGAGAGGGCGAGGGGGGGAGTAGAGAGGAGGAAACCAAGGAGAGGAAGTGTAGATGGGGAGGAAATGATTGCGGGGGGGGGTGTGGGGGGGGGGCGGCGGGTGCGAGTTTGGAATCCATGAGTGAAGGTCTAATGTATAATGTCTAATGATAGAGTCTAATGCCATAAGACCTTCACCCTCATTGGAGACTCGTCGAACATAACGTGCTCAATGTAGACGATGGGCTTGAGTACTCTAGAATCTATCAGTTGGTGGATAACTCTGAGAGCCGCCTCGTGGGCCACTCTCTGAGCAACAATGATGCCAGCAGCTGCGCGTTCCCTGGCCTTCCCAAGCGTGTGTCTGGCGCAATCAAGGTTGAAAGCGATGCCGGAATTGCAGGCCTCAGGCCCCCGCCGCCCTGGTCGAAACATATACCTGACAATGTTGGCAGAAGCCTTGTTGAGAATCCGCCGCCGTGCCCCCTGGCACGCTGAGGCGCGGAAACATGCCAGGTGCTGTCTGGCAGGGTACTTGTGATTCTAAGGCTCTAAGGCTCTAAGGTCTACCCGCCCACCCTCTCGTCGCGCCTTGGGGCGTGCGCGCCCGCTCCTCCCGAGGGTAGCGCACCCCCAGGGCCCCCCCCCAACCTTCCAAGATGGCCTGGGAAGGGCATCGGGGCCGCCAATATGACCTAACATGCGTCCAACACGACCCAAGATGACTCCACGAGGGCCCAAGATGGCCCCGCGATGGCCCAGAACGGCTTCAGGATGGCTCAAAGAGACACCCCAAAAGGCCCCAGACCCCAGACGGCTCAAGAGAGGGTCACCAGAGGAGCCTCCGAAGGGCCCCAGGTGGGAGGCCCAGCAAGTGTTCTTTGAGAGGGGCCCCAACAAAAGTCCCAAACAAGCCCAAGATGGCCCGCGAGAGTCCCGAGAGGACCCCTAAGCCCTAGCCGCTAGCCCTGAGCCCTGGGGCCCTAGCCGCGCCCCAAGAAGGCCCCAACGCCCCATTAGCCCAAGACGGCTCAAGATGGCCCCGCGGTGACCACCAGCAATTTTTGTTTGAGAGGTTCCCCTTAAAAAAAACAGATTTCCCAGGAAGGGCCCGAAAGGGGCCACGAGGGCCCCGAGAGGGCTCAAGATTGCCCCAAGAGACCCTCTGGAGGGCCACGAAGGCTCCCAGGGAATTCCAGGACGGCCCAAGCAAGAAGGTCCCAAGGCGGCCAAGAGGGCCCAATGCAGCCCCAGCCCACGGGGCCCAAAGATTGCCCGCGGGAGACGCGGATTCCACACAGTCCTTTCAGCTTCATGACGTAGCAAACCTACCTAGCAGCACCCAGCGGACCTAGAAAAGTAAAACGAAGAGCGGCTACAGGTGACAGATTTTCCCTTCCTCCTCCTCATCGTCGTCGTCGCCATCGCCATCATCATCAACACCGCCGCCATCATCATCGCCATCATCATTCCACCATTCGCCACCCAAAGTGCTGGGCTGGCACGATGGCGGGGCTTGCCGTCGTAGGCAACTGGATACCTTTCCCCACCAACTCATTGAAATGCGAGTACGGATCTGGCAACGTCGCGGCGCTCTGGAGCATGTGTTTGCCAATGTTGAACAACTCGGACAGAGGATGGGCGACGCAAGACATGCGAACCTCAAGGTCAGCATCGAAACGGACAAGTTCATTGACATTACTACTGCTGCTGCTGCTCGGGGCCAGGACCAGGGCCGACGCACCACCTCTCGGAACCGCTGCTGCGAATCGTCCACCAGCAGCTCTCGGAGGAAGGACCCGCGCTCCACGTTCGCCGGCGGCCTGCCCCTCCCTCATCGCATCCCTGAGGCATTTGGGAGTGCTCCTGCTGCCAGGCGGCCGCCCTCGCGGCCTCTTGGCGGGGCGCTCCTCGGCTGCGAGGCCCAGGCTGGCTGGGTGGCTGGCCAACGCCACCAGCTGCTCCAGCTGGCCAGGGCCTGGACCACCGCTTGGCGGAGGAGGAGGCTCGAATGGCTGGGCAGGGCCACCAGCTGCGGCGCCTTCAGCGTCACTGCCGCTGGCGCTGACTTCGTCGACCACGAGCCCCCATGGCATTCGCGGGTGTGAGTCAGCTGCTCTCTGGGGCCCCTGAGGCCCGAGTCCGCGGCCAGAGCCGCGAAGTCAGCGGTCGGAGGGAGAAGGGGATATATAGATGGGAGGGAAGGACTTCCGCCGACCTTCGCCATCTTCCACAGGCGGGCCCGCATCGGTGAGAGGGGCGGTTTGTTGACGTCTCGCTTTTACTTCCGCCGCCTTCCGCCGACCGCCCGCCACCTGCAGCCTGCCACCCCCCCCTACCCTCCAACCTCCAGCCCCCGCCCTTATTATTTTTAAACTCCCCCCTCCCACCCTCTATAATCTCCACCCCGCCCCATCCCCCCTCTCCCCCTCCCGCTCCCCTTCTCCCCTCCCATTTCCCCTTCCCTCCCCTTCCCCTCACCTCCTCCCATTTTCCCCGCTCAGGAGGTTTAGGATGGCGGTCGGGAGGTCGAGGAGGACGATGAAGGGGATAAGTTATCGGATAACTGCGTCGCTGAGGACGCAAAATTTGCGGTTTCGCAGCCTCGCGCCACTGTCGACGACGCCGACGCAAACCAGCAATCCCTGTTTTGACACCAGCCCAAATCATCGACACCTTATTCAACACCACCGAAAATCAGCGACACCTTCTCCGACGCCGCCCGAAACCAGCGACACATTGTTGGACGCCGCCTAACAACATCGACACCTTGTCCGACACCACCTAAAATAAGCGACACCTGGTTCGACACCACCTAGAATCAAGGGCACATTATCCAATGCATCTCGCGAGAATCTCGCCCAGACGCCCATGAATTTGACACATTGGTTCAACATAAAGTTGATGCACATTCAACACTTACGGTAACATATTTATTCATGATGGCAAGGAGGCATCACCACCTCAACCCTGGCGCACTCGACGGTGGCGCCCCCTCGTAGCGTCTGGCCCTGCGACAGCGTGGGGGTCAGGTAGGACGCGTGCGTCAGGGTGAACCCCGAACGGCGCCCGACGTGTGGCCCCGAACTTTGCCACGTGAGCTCTTGCTCGCTGGGCCTGAACATGAGCAACAAACTCGTCGCCCGCGCCTCGGCTTCGCCGTCGTCGTCAGCGCGTTCGGCGCCTTGTAGCAGCAGTTGGGTTCGGACTCGAACATGGAGTTGCGGTCCCCATCGGGAGGGGGCTCCCGCCTGAGACCTTCGCGCAGTTCACTCACAGACGAGACTCCCGAGGGCGCTGGCAACACGGGCATATCGGACGAGCAGTGGCGGCTGCACCTCTACGTCATGTTCTCCCGCGCCATGCGCATGCGAAACATGATGGCCCTCCAGCCGCCCAACGCGAAGAGTTCCTGGAGCGCGGGTCGTCGGCGTCCTTGCGGAAGGCGCTCGAGGAGTTCGACCAGAGAGCGGAGGACTCCAGGGCTGAGGCGGAGCAGCTCGCGGCAGAGGTGGGCTTCGCGCTGCCTCTCGCCTGAACGCGGCCGCAACGAGTCCGAGGCCCGCGAGGTTGTCCCAACGGCTGGCTTTCGGGCCCCAGCGGCTCGCGGAGTCGTCCCAACGTCCTCCCCTGCGGGGCTGCCCCAACGGCTTCGAGATCCGGCCATAGGAGAACGCGCCCCTGCGGGCCGTGGCGGCAATGGCGCCGAGGAAAATCGACATGCACGCCCCGGCCCAACAGGATGGCTGGCGGGATGGAGATGAGGAGGGGGAGAAGGAAAAGGAGGTGGTGGAGGAGGAGGTGGAGGAGTCAAACGACGAGGAGGAGGTGGTGAAGGAGGAGGTGGTGGAGGAGGAGGAGGAGGAGGAGGAGGAGGAGGGAGACGACGACGACGACGACGACGACGACGACAAGGAAAAAAAATGGAACGAAGAGAACGAGAAAGAGGAGGGGACGGAGGACGAGGAGGTCGAGGAGGCACAACCGTGGACGGAAGGAGGGCCTCCGCCAGGGCGAAGAGGCTAGAGCGAGGGGCAAGCTAGATTCATTATCATGCGGCGTCCGACCGTCGGAATTCGCCGGCCCAACGGGCCAGGGCGTGCTAAGATCTCCGGTAACTGGTTAACAGTATTAACAGTATTTCTAGTTCGCGCGCGCGGGGCGGCCCCTGGGGGTCCCCCGGCGAAAAGTACCCCGACCAACGCCCGGTCGCCGCCCGACCGCCGCCCGACCGCCGCCCGACCGCCGCCCGACCAAGTCTACTCAGAGATGGTTTTCCTTCTGGGTGCGGCCTCTCAGGCTCCCCAGAGCGCGCTCAGAGTGCCCCAAGAGGCCCCCAAGACTGCCCAAGAGGCCCCCGAGACGCCCAAAGAGCGCTCGAAGACGCCGAAGATGACCCCAAGACGGCCCAAAAGGCCCCCAAGACAGCCCAAGAGGCCTCCAAGACGCCCCAAGAGCCTTCCAAGAGGCCTCCGAAGAGAGCCCCAAGAGGCCAAAATCGTTGATTTTCATTTGTTTTTTCTATGTTTTTTGTGTTCTGGCTTTTTCGGCTTCCGGACGCTCCAAGACGGCCCAAGAGGCCCCCAAGACCGCTCCAAGACGGCCCACGAAGCTCCCAAGACGGCGCCGAAACGACCCAAGAGAGCCCTCAAGACGGCCCAAGTGCCGCCCAAGACGGACCAAGAGGCCCCAAGACGGGCCCAAGAGGGACTCAGGAGGGATACCGAGAACTCAAAAATGGAGCCCTCCGTCCCAGAAGGCGCCCAGGAGGTCCCAAAGAGGCCCCAAGAGGCCTCCAAGAGGCCCCAAGATGTCGCCAAGAGGCCCCAGGAGACTCCCAGGAGGCCCAAAAGAAGCCCCAGAAGGCTTCAAACATGTCTCCCAGGCGCCCCCGAACGGCCTCTCAACAGACCCCAAGAGGCCCCCCAAAGAAGCATCTTGACGACGACTCTATTTCGCCCCATCGAGAGACGACCCCCAGGGAACTGCTTCACCATCAAAACTCCCCACGCAACGCGTCCGAACGACACCCGCCCCCAAGAGCGCAACATGGGCAACGAACACACAGACAAAAACCAGCGATGCCATATCACGGGCCGGCGGAATGAGCGAAGCGATTCAATAATTTCAGGGGAACGGTCGAAGGCTCGATGCCACCCAGTGTGCCGAACACATCCCCACAACGATTCCAGGACAGAACAACATCACTCATCACACTGCGGCATACCGAGCTCCCGACGCCTTCGGACTCGGATTCGGCCTTCGGAGACGACCGACAAGACCTTCCGAGAGGCCCAGGGAAACGCCACCAAGACCAGACGGCTACCCCGGCCCACCCAATCAATCCACCGGCCACGGGGAACTGGAAGTGGCAGACATCTATCACAATATAATAGAACCAAATTGTAAATACGAAAAACACTATCATACCACGAATGCTACCAGCCGAACTACGAATAGCAGTACTAGTTAGAACAGCACTAAGAAACAATTAATGAAATACATCAAACTGAAAAACTGCATAACCATAAAATGCTGGCGCTCCGTGCGGATTTCTTGGATCTGCGCTGGACCCCACTGTCTGGCGCGTGGAGCGCGCCAGGGGCGGGGCCGGCGGCGCCGCCCAGGGGGCCCCCGCGCGGATCCAAGAGATCCGCGCGGAGCGCCATAAGGCTATCTTGGAGGGCCTGGGGGGGTCTGGGGACGATGTTTTGGAGGGTTCTCCCACGGGGGGGGTCTGAAATGGCTTGTCTTGGAGGGTCCAGACCCCCTCCCTTTTATTACGACATCTGGAGTATTAAAAACGGCACTGTATGTTCATGCCGCCTGTTCTTCTTCGAAGTCTGCAGCATCTTCAGGGATGGCGGGCGGATCCTTGGAACAACGGGGCGTTCGCTTCGGGCCTCCCCGAGCAGAAGACGGACACCCGCACGGGTGCGCGACAGCTGCGCCGACGGAGAGCGGCTCCCGCCGCCCGCTCCTCCTCACCGCGCTCATCCAGCCTGCTTCTGCTGCTGCTGCGCCTGCTCCTTCCCCTCCTCCTCCTCCTCCTCCTCCTCCTCCTCCTCCTCCTCCTCCTCCTCCTCCTCCTCCTCCTCCTCCTCCTCCTCCTCCTCCTCCGCCTCCTCCTCCTCCTCCTCCTCCTCCTCCTCCTCCTCCTCCTCCTCCTCCTCCTCCTCCTCCTCCTCCTCCTCCCTCCCTCCTCTCCTCCTCCTCCCCTCCTCCTCCTCCTCCTCCTCCTCCTCCCTCCTCCTCCTCCTCCTCCTCCTCCTCCTCCTCCTCCTCCTCCTCCTCCTCCTCCTCCTCCTCCTCCTCCTCCGCCTCCTCCGCCTCCTCCTCCTCCTCCTCCTCCTCCTCCTCCTCCTCCTCCTCCTCCTCCTCCTCCTCCTCCTCCTCCTCCTCCTCCTCCTCCTCCTCCTCCTCCTCCTCTCCTCCTCCTCCTCCTCCTCCTCCTCCTCCTCCTCCGCCGCCGCCGCCGCCTCCTCCTCCTCCTCCTCCTCCTCCTCCTCCTCCTCCTCCTTCTCCCCCTCCCTCTCCTCCTCCTCCTCCCCCTCCTCCTCTCCTCCTCCTCCTCCTCCTCTCCTCCTCCTCCTCCTTCCCCTCCCTCCCTCCCTCCCTCCCTCCCCTCCCCTCCCTCCCCTCCCCTCCCTCCCTCCCCTCCCCCCCTCCCCTCCCTCCCTCCCTCCCTCCCTCCCTCCCTCCCTCCCTCTCCCTCCTCCTCCTCCTCCTCCTCCTCCTCCTCCTCCGCCGCCTCCTCCTCCTCCTCCTCCTCCTCCTCCTCCTCCATGGGGCCCTTACTTGAGACGTCCTCGAAGCTCGTGGCGAGAGGCGCGCAGGCCTTGTGCACCGTGCGCAAAAGGGTGGGGGGCGGGCCCTCTGCATGACGCGGGGGTCCCGCTGGAAGCCTCGCGGAGCAGCAGGATCGCAGCTGTCTGCTCGCATTGCGTTGGCGGCGCGCAAAAGGGGGTAGGGGGAGGGGGGAAGGCTTCTTAGAAGCACCCTGCTTCTTAGAAGGCCTCAAGCGTACGTCATAGAAGGCCCGCGCCTTCTGAGAAGCAGGGGTGTTTCTAAGAAGCCTTCCCCCCTCCCCCTACCCCCCTCTGCGCGTTGCCGATTGCGCATCCCTCGCTCGAGGGACGCGAGGCAGTTCCTGTTCAAGTGGGGGCCCTCGCCTGGATGGCCGACCCAAAGGGCCCTGGTCTTCCAAGGAGGGCGCTTCAAACAGGGGAAAACTGGTTGTAGGAACATGTGAGAGGGGATCTTGGGACAGGAGGGTGAATTGCAGCCTCCTCCTCCTCCTCCTCCGTCTTTCCTTCTCCTCATCCGTCTCATCCTCATCATCACGCCTCCTGAGTGCCTCCCTGCCTCCCTTCCTCGCTCTTCCCTCCGCCCATCGCCCGCCCCAAGCATCCCTCCCTCCGTTCCCCCGCATTCTGCCCCAGGCATCCCTCCCCTTCGACCCCACCTTCCTCCAACGTCCTCCCCAGACATTCGGCCGCTCCAACTGTTGTTGGTGCGGGAGCCCCAAAGTCTGAGCCACTTCCCTAGGGCCGCTTTTTCGTCCTGAATCGTTTTTTTGACGGTCCCGAGGCCCGGCGAAAGCTCCTGGAGGCCGAAAATAGCCCCAGACCCGCCGCTCCGATTTTCTTGAGGCGCCAGATCTCTGGGTACTTTCCTCCTCCTGGCCAACTCTGCTGACAGGCTCCCAGCTCTATCGTCGCCGCAGTCCAAGAAAATCGTATTGGCCTCTCCGTCTCCGCCGCCCCGGGCCGAGGCCTCAGCAAAGGGGCAACGATCAGGGGGGGACTGGCATAGGGGGGGATGCATCGACCCAGAATCGTCGATACATCGCCGATAGATCGGCGATAGGCCTCCGATGGTGAATCCGCACCTCCCTGGGCAGGCTGGGGCCATCGGGCCCCTATCGGCGATTAATGGGCGATTGGGGGTCGGTGCACCCCCCCCTGTGCCTATCCCCCCCTGTCGCTGCCCCCAATCAGCCCTCGGCTCGCAAAGAGAGGCCGCCGGGGCGGGGCGAGCCTGGCAGTGGTCTCTGACAAGCTCCAGACCTGCCTGACTTTCTCCCATTGGAGCAGGGACCGACCGTCCTGGCAACCCTTTAGGCCTACCACGACACGTTCTGAAAATAGAATAATGTTCTGTAGACAAAACAATGTTCTTAGAACAGAAAGCCGACGTAATAAAACAAGACAGTCTCGGCCAGAAATGTTCTAATAACACTTCGTGCAAACCACAAAAGGTTCTTAGAACATTCTTCGGTGGGCCTACAGGAAAGCCAGGACGCTTGTCCACTGCTTCATCCATTGCCCTCACTCCCCTACTCCTCCTCCTGAAGACGAAGCCAGGACGAGGAAAAAATCGGGTGAGAACAGATCGAGAACCTCTGAGTTCTGGAGGCTCTGGGGGATGTCTCGGGCGCCGCGGCCTTCCCAAAGCGTTCCAGAACGCTCTGGGAGCATTTCAGCCGGCCTCTCGGGCGGGTGGCACCTCGTCCTCCTCCTCCTCCTCCTCCTCCTCCTCCTCCTCCTCCTCCTCCTCCTCCTCCTCCTCCTCCTCCTCCTCTTCCTGTGGGAGGTGTCCCAAATTGGGGATGAATAGAGGGACCCCGAAGGGGCCCTTTAGAGGGCCCCTTCGGGAGCCAGCGGGTGCCCAGATGGGGCCCCCAGGGGGCCCCTTTCAGAGTTATGTCGGGCATGTCCCCCTGCAGGGGGATGTTCGACGAAAAATAAAATAAACAAAAAAAACACAAAAAAACAACCCCAAAAAGGAATATAGAAATGTAAGGCATGGCAACGTTTCGAAAACACCTCATTGGGCGACGGGCAAATGCAATGCTGAATGTATCGATCTTGATGTACCGTGCCGAGGGCTGTGCTGTGCTACGCCGTGCTGAACTGCGATGTGCCATGCCGCGATTGTGCTCTATATAGCGTTGTGGATCGAGACCTCCCTGGCATCCGAGTCCTGACCGAACTGATCTGGATGTTAAGCTCGAGCTGCCTGAGCAGATGGTTCTTGCCCCAGAACTAATCGACAGAGGGGACATGCCAGGAGGACGCGCCGCGGAACGTCCCAAGGGACGCGCCAAGCGACGTGCCAGGAGACGTGCCATGGGCACGCACCGCGGGACGTGCCAAAGGGACGCGCAACGGAACGTGCCAATGGACGTGCCGCGGGACGTGCCAGGGGACGCGCCGCGCGACGTGCCAGGTGGACTCGCCACAGAACGCGCCAAAGAACGTGCCAAGATGCAATGTGAAATGTATCGATCTTGATGTACCGTGCCGACAGCTGTGCTATGCTGGGCCGTGCTGAATTACGATGTGCCATGCCGCGATTGTGCTCTATATAGCGTTGTGGATCGATTCAACCCTGGCATCCGAGTCCTGACCGAACTGATCTGGATCTTGAGCTCGAGCTGCCTGAACACATAGTAGCTGCCCCAGAGCTAATTGACAGGAGGACATGCCAGGAGGACGCGCCGCGGAATGTCCCAAGGGACGCGCCAGGCGACGTGCTAAGGGACGTGCCATGGGCACGCACCGCGGGACGTGCCAAGGGGACGCGCTACGGAACGTGCCAATGGACGTGCACCGCGCGACGTGCCAAGGGGACTCGCCACGGGACGCTCCGCGGAACGTGCCAAGCAACATGCCAGGCTGCAATGCTGAAGGTATCGATATTGATGTACCGTGCCGAGGGCTGTGCTGTGCGGCGACCTGGACACGTGAAAACACGCGTTTCGCTGAAGACGTTCTCAGTACATCCTCATGCTAGACATCCGCCTGGGCAACCTGGACACGTGCAAACAAGCGTCTCGATCGAGACTTCCTCGACACATCCTCATGCTAGACATCCGCCTGGGCGACCTGGACACGGGAAAACAAGCCTCTGGTTCGAGGCATCCTCAACAAATCCTCATGCTAGACATCTGCCTGGGCAACCTGGAGGTGTGAAACCAAGCGTCTCGCTCGAGACGTCCTCAAGACCTGGACACGTGAAAACAAGCATGTCACTTGAGAGATCCTCTGAATTCAGGTCCCCAGGAGAGGACTACATATATATATATATATATATATATATATATATATGTATATATACATATATATGTATATATGTATACCACCAAACAAGCGTTTCGCTCGAGACATCCTCATCAAATTCTGATAACCAAGCTTTTCGCTAGGGACATCCTCAATTTTTAATTCGCCAACCCTGCGCGACCTCGTCATTTATCGCAAAAGAAATTCGCCGGCCCTACAGCCGTCAGATCCGGGGGCAAACCCCTAAAAGAGAACCCTGGGCCTATGCCCTTTCCGGGAAAAAATACTCAAAAAATAGTCCCCAGACTATGTTTGGACTATTTTTGGGCATTTTTGGGGGTATTGCTCTATTTTTCGTCGAAAATCCCCCTGTAGGGGGACAGGCCCGACTTAACTTCAGGGCCGCCTTCTTCACCCCCCATTTGGGCCACCCCTTCTTATCACCCGCCCAATCCTTCTCTCCCCCCTGCTCGCCATGCTCCCGGCCAGCGCGTCACTGCAGGAGGAGTGGCCGGCCTTTGGCCACTTCCACGTCGTGTGCTCCGACTTCCGGGGCTTCGGCATACACAATTTATTATAAATCTGAATGTACATATATATATATATATATTAATATGATTATTATTATTAGTATTATTATTATTAGTAGTATTATTATTATTAGTAGTATTAGTATTATTAGTATATATAGTTATAGATATATATATATATATATATACATATATATATATATATGCTAACCATGCTCCCAGCAGTCCTGGTCTTGTCGGCCCTGGGCCTGTTCACGCGCCACTCGAGGGCGTGCTCCTTCCCGTCCTGGTGCCCGCCCGGCCCTCCGAGCGGGGCCGATGATGGCGGCGTGGGCGGCGCGCGCTGCCACGGGGGAGGTGGCCGTTTCGGGCTCCTCCTCCTCCTCCTCCTCCTCCTCCTCCTCCTCCTCCTCCTCCTCATCCTCCTCCTCCTCTTCCTCGTCCTCCTCCGCCTCCTCCTCACCTCCGCCTCCTCCTCCTCCTCATGATCATCCTCCTCATCCCCGTCGGAGGCCGTTTCGGGGGCCTCTCTGGCCCATCTTTCGAACGGGGGATCGACTGCAGAGTGGGCTACCCCAGACTTGCATGTCTCGTCGAGTCTGAGGGATTCGAACCCCAGAAGTCCCAGCAGGTGTACGAACATTCACAACGTGTTCGTCGTCGTAGATGCGATGGGGAATATGAATTCTGGGGTAAATCGACTATGTTGTCGATCCCCTACTCGAATCTTGGCGGATTGAGGGAGGCTGTTAGGGCTGTCTTGGAGCTGTCTTGGGCCGTACAGGCACCGTCTTGGTTTTCTGGGGGGCGCTCGTAGGCCGTCGAGGTCCCGTTTGCCGTCCCCCGTCTCCACACTCGTATCCCTCCTGCTCCTCCCCGTCTTCGCCTCCCCCCGCGTATCCCAGGTTCTGCTCCCTCAATCTCTCGCCTCTCCTTGCTCCCATCTTCGGCCCCCTCTCAGCCATTGCCACCCTCGCTCATCGTCCTCCTCTTCCTATCATCCATTATTCTCCCCGCTCGATTCCAGGGACCGCCATCTCCTATCCTCGTCATCCTCCTCCGCCCCCTTCTACAGGGAGAACCTCGTGCCACGAACTTGCATCCTCCACTTCCCCTTCTCCCTCCCCCTCCTCCTCCTCCTCCTCCTCCTCCTCCTCCTCCTCCTCCTCCCTCCTCCTCCATTTCTTCTTCCCTCCTCCTCCTCCTCCTCCTCCTCCTCCTCCTCCTCTCCTCCTCCTCCTCCTCCTCCTCCTCCTCCTCCTCCTCCTCCTCCCTCCCTCCTCCTCCTCCTCCTCCTCCTCCTCCTCCTCCTCCTCCTCCTCCTCCTCCTCCTCCTCCTCCTCTCTCTCCTCTCCTCCTCCCTCCTCCTCCTCCTCCTCCTCCTCCTCCTCCTCCTCTCCTCCTCCTCCTCCCTCCTCCTCCTCCTCCTCCTCCTCCTCCTCCTCCTCCTCCTCCTCCTCCTCCTCCTCCTCTCCTCCTCCTCCTCCTCCTCCTCCTCCTCCTCCTCCTCCTCCTCCTCCTCCTCCTCCTCCTCCTCCTCCTCCTCCTCCTCCTCTCCTCCTCCTCCTCCTCCTCCTCCTCCTCCTCCTCCTCCTCCTCCTCTCCTCCTCCTCCTCCTCCTCCTCCTCCTCCTCCTCCTCCTCCTCCTCCTCCTCCTCCTCCTCATCCTCCTCATCCTCCTCATCCTCCTTCCCCCTTCTCTTCTTCCTCCTCCTCCTCCTCCTCCGTAGCCATTTTGGCTCAGACCAAGGGGGGGTCCTTGGTCGGCACGGGGGCCCTGATGCGTCAGGCGATGGCGGCTGCTGGCGAGGCGTCGGCGGCTGGGGCGGTCGCTGGCGATGCGTCGGCGGCTATGGCGGCGGTCCCCCGCGGGACCCTCGCCGCGGGCATGCGGAAAGGGCTGCAGGAGTGGCTGCTCCGCACTGCAGTGGAGGCAGCGGCGGGGGCGGCAGCACGCGCCAGCCCCGCGCCGCCCTGCCGCGCGCGCTGCGTCCTCGGCGCGCTCGACGAGGTGCTTCTGGAGGCGGGGCGCTGCTTGGCCCTCTCGGGCAAGGCGTCCACCGAGGACGTGCGTCGGAGCCTCCAGCGTGCGGGGCGGGGCGGCCTCGCCGAGGCCGGGGCGGGGCGGCGGGCCCTGGCCCACCCCCCAGGGCCAGCGTGGCGAGTAGCGCGTCGCGGAGGCGCTCGCCGAGCTCGCCGAGGAGAGCTGGGAGTCGATGAGCTGCTCGGAGCTGACGGCCAGCACCGGCGACGCCATGGAGTTCAACACTACGGCGCAGGACGAGGCGGTCGTGTCCGACACCCAGTCGGCCATACCACAGGTTGACGGCGACGCGCAGGACAAGCAGCTCGAGGCGAAGAAGGACCTCGTGCACTAATTACTGCGTCACTGCGCGGCACACGCAGCGGGAGGAGCGGCTGCAGGGCATGCTCGAGTTCGGGGACAAGCAGAAGATCGGGAAGGCGGTGCAGAGCACACTCTACTGGCCGGACCAGCCCAAGTTCGCCGGCGTCGACGAGCTCGAGGAAGCAGCACGAGCTAGGGGGCATCGTCACCCCGGTCATGTTGAAGCACGGCATCGGGAACTGCCACGACGAGGGCAGGGAAGGTCGAGGTGCGGCGGCTCGACGACTTCGGCGCGGGGGAGGGCGGCGCGCAGGTGGAGCTGACGGGCGCACGGCCACAGCGGCGCCGTCGTAGGCGAGGACGATGCGGCTCCTCACGGGCGACACACGCCGGCGACGCGCGGCTTGGCCATGACCGTGGTGATGCTGCTCGTGCGGGAGGCTGCGCCGGCGACGAGGTCGACGAGCTGCGCAAGAACGGCGAGGCGGCCGAGAAGATTGTGGTCGATGCGGACATCCTGGAGTCGGCGCGGGACCTCCTGAAGGCAGGCGAGCCCAGAATCGAACCGACAAGTCGGATCGGCGATCGGCATGAATCGGATCGGCGGAAATCGGCAGCCGAGTCGGAAGACGAATCGACTAAAATCGGCAGGCTTGTAGGCCTCCCTTGAGAAGTCGAAGCCCAGATCGGAATCCCAATTCGGATCGAATCGGCCTCAGAAGCCAGCGAAATCGAATCGGATCGAATCGGAGGAATCGAAACGAGCCCTGCGAAGGTCATGGACGCGGAAGGCTGCACGGCGGAGGCGAAGCGCTCCGCGTTCGTGGAGGTCTTCGTGGCCAGAGGCCACGCGCGCGCGGAGGCCGGGGAGCTCGCGTCCGCCTACCTCGCCGGCTGCGCGGGGTCGCGCGTCGGGTGGCCTGGTCCTCTGTGCTGGGCGCGGCTCGATACGCCTTGGGGGCGGCCTCGGGCGGCCGTCCCCGCGGGGGTGGCTTCGGTCCGCCTGGGTGGCCCCTCGGGCAGTCCAGGCGTGGGCCGATGCCCGTCGGGGCTGCTTCGGGGCCCCCTCGTCGCCTGGGCGCCTGGCTGTGTCGCGAGCCGGCGGCGGCGTGTCTTGACACGACATCTGGGGCCCTGGCGGTCGTCTCCTTGCAGACGGCCGCCAGGGCCTCTTTGATGATGGTCCATCCATCCATCCATCCATCCTCCTCCTCCTCCTCCTCCTCCTCCTCCTCCTCCTCCTGCTCTTCATCCTCCTCCTCCTCCTGCTCTTCATCCTCCCTCCCCCTCCTCCTTCCACTTCCTCCTCCTCGTCCTCCTCCTCCTCCTCCTCTTCCCCCTCATCCTCCTCCTCCTCCTCATCCTCCTCCTCATCCCCTCCCCTCCTCGGCATCCAACTGGTCAACGCACCCTGTTTGCCCCGCCCATTCCTCCCCCCCACTCTCCCTCCGCGTCCCCCCACCGCTCCCCTCCGCCTGTCCCATGCCTTCCCCCTCCGTCCTCTTCTCGCCCTCCCTGTCATCGTACGTGCCCCCTGCACCCTCGTGCGGTCTCTGAGGGAACAAAGAAGGTACCGCTACCCGCTCACTCCTGGGCCATCTTCTGGGCCGCTTTCCGACAGGGACTGCGAGGAGATCCAGCCATGACCACTGGGGCCCCTCTTGAAGACCCAACCAAAAAGTCAGAACGAAGGAAGGATATTGTGTTTAGGACATTGTTGCTCGGAGTCAAAGTGATACCCATAGCGCTAGCCCACGGACCTCCCCCAGGGTGTGCTCTGACCACAAGTTCGAGGAAAACAAATTCGTCGATGATAATGCAGCCGTGGAGACGAGAGCTCTTCAGGACGAGAGGCGGTGTCCCCTGAGATCCGACGTCGCGAACCTGAGGGATCCACGAACCCGCTAAGGAATGTGAGACACACTTTCTTCTGAAACGCGTGCTACACTTTCCATTTCCCTCGTCTGGACTGCCACCGCTACCACCTGCCGTTCCTCCTCCTCCTCCTCCTCCTCCTCCTCCTCCTCCTCCTCCTCCTCTTCCTCCTCCTCGTCCATTATCATCATCAGCATCATCATCATCATCATCAGCAGCAGCAGCATCAGCATAGTCATCATCATCATCAGCAGCATCATCACCATCAGCATCATCATCAGCATCATCATCATCAGCAGCATCATCAACATCATCAGCATCATCATCATCAGCGTTCAGCAGAAGTACATGCAACACCTCAGGGGTCACTCCGAGTGGCTACTGTTTCTTCTACGCCTACTCTTCCTGCGCTACCTCCTGGACCAGGGGATGACGCCCAAGCAGAGAGCGTCGTGGCGACTCCCGCTGGACTCCTCCCAGGGCTCGAAGGGCTCTGGCGCCGCCTCCAGCGCCGCGGCAGGTCAGAAGGCGACAAAGGCTGCACGCCCGCCAGGCCCGCCGCCGCCGCAGAGGCGATCGCGATCACCACGAACACCAGCCGAGGAAGGGGGAGCAACCGCGCCAGCAGCCACGCCCATCGAGGTGGACGAGGGAGACAACGGCGAGAAGGATATGAAGACCGACCAGCCCAGCCGACGCCCAGCCCGCCGCGGAGGACGCCGCGGGCGCCGCGGCACTCACAACCCCAAGGCCTGGAGCAGCAAGGACAAGAACTTGCTGGACCTGCTTCGGTCGACCCTGAAGCTGCTGCTCCAGACAACGCACAAAACCAGGCTGAACTGCAGCATCAACACGGACACCTACACGATGAGCAACGAGCACCCAGTGATCATAGCCATCACGCAGGAGCTCGAGGGCTACAAGCACACCTTGGACTCTCTCAGGAAGAGCGGCACCCCAGAGGACAAGAAACGCCTGCAGGAGATAGGGTCTCCAGCCCCGTCCCTCGCGCTGGCGGCCTTGGAAGGACTGCACAAGTGCGACGTGGGCGGATCCATGAAGGGTGCCATACGGAACTACCTGCTCCGAGCGGAGCCCGAGGACATCGAGGCGGAGGCGGAGATCAGCAAGGAGGATCTCCTCGACGTCATCTCCTTCGTGCGCCTGGAGAAGTGCTACGACGACACCAAGACGAAGCTGGTGATCGGCGCGCCCATGTGGGAGGGCCGAGTCTTGATCAGCCGCGCCCTCGAGGCCGAGGGCCAAGCGGTCCACCACAGAGGCGTGGCCCCAGCGGGCTGGCTCGAGGAGGAGGTCGGCCACTGGCTGGAGACCCTCGAGCAGTGAGCCCATCTTTTTGCCAGAGCGAGCCTGCACGGCACAATGCAGGCATCAGAGGAGAGGAGGCTATTCAGCGCCGTGTCAATTTTGTTCGAGGCGAAGACCTCCCTGCCAGCAGCAGCACGGTCACGATCACGTACCCTCCCTCCTCCGTCGTGCCTCCACCCCACCCTCCTGCCGTGCCAGCACAGGAGCTATGCGAGGTGGAGGCCCCACCTGAGTTCGATACAATCGCCGAAGATGAAGCGGCCGAATATCCTTTCAGCTAGCACCTGCACGTTGCTCGGCATGCGCTGCGCAGGAGGCCCCTCTGCGTAGCACCCTGGCAGCTTGGCCCACGCGGGGCAATACGAGACAGTTGGCTCTCTGCGACGGATCTTTAAGTCTGGTTTCATTGTATGCCATATCTTTATATCAGATGTTGGTCCTAACGTCGAGGAAACAAATCAGCACCATCATCATAATCAGCATCATCATGAGCATCAGCATCACCATCATCATCATCATCATCATCATCCTCCTCCTCCTCATCATCATCATCATCATCATCATCATCATCATCATCATCATCATCATCATCATCATCATCATCATCATCATCATCATCATCATCATCATGCAGTTTCGTCATCATCATCATCATCATCATCATCATCATAATCATCATCATCATCATCAACATCATCCTCATGATCAGCATCATCAGCAGCGTCAGCATGAGCACATCATCATCAGCAGCATCAGCATCATCAAATTCATCATCAGCATCATCAGCATCATCATCATCATCATCATCATCATCATCATGATCAGCATCATCATCAGCAGCATCATCATCAGCACACCATCATCAGCAGCAGCATTATCATCATCAAATTCATGATCATCGTCATCAGCAGCAGCATCATCATAATAATCAACATCAGCATCACCATCATCGTCACCATCCATCCATACATCCATCATCACCCTCATCATCATCCTCATCATCATCGTCACCATCATCAATAGCATCATCAACAACATCATCATCATCGTAAGCATCATCAGCATCATCATCATCATCAGCATCAGCATCACCCTATCAACAACAACATCCTTAACCTCATCATCATGATCAACATCCTCACCAGCATCATCATCAGCATCAGCATCATCATCAGCAGCAGTAGCATCATTACCAGCAACTTCAGCATCAGCATCGCCTTCATCAACGACGTCATCATCATCACCATCAGCATCAGCATCAGCATCATCGTCAGCATCATCATCAGCAGC